>JAUBWS010078877.1:0-12830 GCA_032270445.1 Darlingtonia californica
TGAAAAATCACAGAGCATATATGAAAAATCACAGAGAATATATGAAAAATCACAGAGAATATATGAAAAATCACAGAGCATATCTGAAAAAAAGACATCATATATGAATGGTTGAATTTTGCTACAAAAAATCAACCATAAATGGCAAGGTTTCCAGTAATACAATTTCTCAATGAATTTTCTTTGTTTACATTAGCTTCTATTGCTTCAATTCTTTTAGTAATGGGGTTGTACTTGAAGACATGCATTTGAGAGTGGATTTAAGTGAAAATAAAAAAGTAAGTTTTACATCTCTTTCCATTTGATTTTGAATTGACTGAATGATTTTAATTGACTTTTTCACGTATCATTAAATTTAGCACGACACCAATGCGACTGTATTTGTCGGCAATATACCATTTAGTAAGTTGAACTATTCGTTTTTTATATCCCACTTTCTCTAGACCTGGACCACTTTCTTAGCCTGTACCAGACTCTGCATACTGTAGTAGAACACGTAAGTAGAGTCTGTTACGTTGACATGTGTTTTTATGATTCACGCTTGAGTTTGAAATTCAAAAATGATCCAGACGGCGGAGAACACTACTGTGATTTGATTGACTAAAAATTTTGTCTATTTAATCGTTATTGAAAATATTCGAATAATCAAAAAGAATCCAGACGTAATTACATTTGTTCATGATGCGAGTATAACCACTACTGCGCTCACTGTACGCTGTAGGCAGCAGTTTGCTTGGTATGCGTATAGCCCAAACTACAAGTCCAATCGTCTTCTAAACACTCTCATTGTTCTTCTAATGCGAGTATAACAAAACGATCACTTTTAGCTAACTTTTTATAAACTTAGCTTTTTTTTAAATTTAATGTTATGGATGCGATTTTTATATCAAAAGTTATGAAATTTCATGCTTTTTCCAATGGTATAACTTTTATTACCTGAAAATATTTAATTGAAAATCTTATTTTTTCCATCTCAGACAATTAAAACAGTAACCTAGCAACATCATAAATCTACGTCTAAGATCAGTCCTGAAAAACTAGGGCTGAGTGGATCATAAAATCGCTTGAACCGTATCAGACCAACGTACCGCGGGAAATCAAATTTTCGTACCGTTGCGGCGGTCTGGTACAGGCTACAATTTCAAGGAGAGGAGATATCTAACCCTCATCCAACCCTCATCATTCAGTAAGCATGAACACACCACCAGGGATGTGACCTCGGCTTCAACGGGAAACCTTGTTATAAGCTAGCACTCTGCTACTACTGAATAAATTAATCAAGATACATTTTTAAGTTGAAAGCTGGAGAAATATATTGTGACTTCTATTCCCGAAAAAAATACAAAGTTATATTTCACTTGAAATTCGATACAACAAAGAATGATGTATCATTTTTAGGGTGGAGAATACCAAATTTCAATATCTCAGCTGTCCTCCGTACTGGAGATTCAAAAAAAAGTAGTAGATCGGTTTCGGCCGTACTAGACCTCATCATTACTACATATTTCAATGAATACTTGATGCCACTGATCTTACAGGCATCAATCCAGTGATAACTATACTTGTGTTATTGAGACGTTGAGACGTGAGCAAGAAGCAATAGCGTTTCCTTGAGCATTAGGTATGGAGTCCATCTCAATAAGATTAGATTAGATACAACTTGATACAACTCATTTCATGGGTTTATGTCGTCGAAAAACACTTAGACAACTGTGTTTGTCCTGCTGAGCTGTGAGATGAAAATGTGTATTTTTTTATATTAGAAGCGAGTGAAGAGAAACTTCGTAATCATTTCTCACAATGTGGAGAGGTGGATGACGTCAGAATAATCAGAGATAAAGCTACTGGCATAGGAAAGGGTTTTGCATATGTTCGATTTAAGGTAATTGTCTCATTCTTGTACCTTTTGATTCTCAAAGTTACGTTACCATGACGAGTTATCTTGAAAAAAAGAACTACAAGTTCCATTTTTTACCGGTGACCTTTTCACGACCAGCGATACTCGTTAGGAACTTACTGCTCCTTCCATAAATCACTTTTTAGCCAACCCTTAACATTGAACCTCAACCTTAGCCGTACGGGACATATTAACTCAAATTTGTGGAACCGCTAATTGATACCAGTACTATCTGGAAGGTAATACTCACATGGTTCAAATTACAATACTTTGGATGATTTAAATGCTTGAGCACTACAGACTATTGGAGAAATCGATTTATAGAATATGGTGGCTTATGAAAACCAGCCTAGAAAGACGGGCTACCGTAGTAGTGCAAAGTTGATTTTTAGAAGCCTCTCTCAGGTTGATTTTATTCCAATAAAAGAAATTTTTAGTGAGAATTTAGTCTTCCGTGTAGCGACGAAATTTTTCATTTTTAATTGGAGCTATTAATTAAGTTATCGAAACTGATATGTTTGCTGTATTCGTTAATCACTGGATTGCCGGAAATTTCTGATGTTTAGGGAATCTTTAGAGGCAATACCCATTTTCTAACCGGAGATGGCACCGCACCCTGGATGACGCATAGGTCTTGGAGCTCCTAGATCTTTAATCCAGGGGCCCAGGACCCGTAAACGTTAAAATTCCATGACACGTATATTTTGTCATCGGCACTTAAGTTGGTGAAATTCATAAATACGCAAATAGTAAGAAGCTTTTAACAGATCTCATAAAATCCGTCGCTTGAATAACTAATAAATGAAATGCTCTTATCTTATCTTATCCTATCCATTCAAGTGTAAAAGTTGGATTCCGCTGTTTATAAAGATTATTTTATGTTTTTCTATTCAGCAATATGTTTCATGCATTGACTAAAGCTAATTTTTGCACTGATTCTTTATGTCCGTCGGCCGTTCGTATCGTTTGTGGTCCTACCCGAAAGATCCGTCGACTAAGATGTTCACACAAAAGTTTAGGAGTTTGTCACTCGCTTGCTGCTCGTATTTAAAATAAAGTCTGTTACTTAAAAAAAGAACTTTAGCAGGAAGAACATTTGCTGTTGGGAAAATTTAGAAAAAAGGGTAAAGAATCGCACAGTGGTAAAACTAACAAATTTCAGCTCTTTGAGAGATTTGATCGTTGAATGCTAAGTTTGAAAAATTTCATCAGTAAATAATACTCATGAAATTGCGAAATTAAATTAGCGCAAATTTTTATCCACTTTTTTTTCGTTTAACCATCTACCATTTTTATGACGTCGGTTTTCAAAAGTTTATATGACGTCAAATATTTCCTACATTTTCGATATTTGAATTGAGGATTTGTTGAATCTCCGTCTTTGTAAAAAAGATTTCATAGAGTACAGACGTGTTCTTTTGAGATTGATATTGTAAATCAGTGATGTTGTCTGTACAGCATAACCCAGCTAAGAATATTATGGTAACTTCTCAAGGAATTTCCTTTATCCCATACAAACCCGAAGAAATGAAGAAACTTCAAAAAATTGTCAAAAGTCTTAATCAAGAATGTTTTTCACGAAAGATTCAACTGAAAAAAAAAATTAAGGAAAGCGAGGAAGAGTTTGAAGCGGTGGAGGAGGAACTGAACGTTGTAAATGATGAAGTAGAAGAAATGAAATTAGAACGCGAAGCGTGGAAAGCTGAACTTGAAGTTGCTAAATACAAAAACTTTTGGAAACGCGTCCACCGTAAACATATCATGGAAGATTTGACTGACTTAAAGGTAAGATTTTTGATTACCCTGTTTATGAGCTAATTTAAGGTAATTTTTACGCATATCATTGAAAATGTTTGAGATTCTTCTTAGATTTAATATTAGTTTAGGTTACTGACTTCTTTTGTTTTTCCTTTTGACTTTTACAGAAACATCAGAAGAATTGTTTCAACACCAGCAAAGACATTTTATCGAGTTGTATTCAAGAGGAATCCTCCACTGTAACTCAAGATGGCCAAAGCTTTTCATTTTTGAGCAAAACCAAGAAATTTTTCTCTGACCTTTTTCAACGAACACCCGGCGTTAAACGACGAAAGGAACGCCGTAGTCATAGAAACGACAAACTAAAAGAAATTAACAGCAAATTGGAAGATGGCGTAAAAATGGTAGATGAGCTTGCTGTTTCTGATTATTGCTCATATTTTAGACAACAATGGAGAACCAAACATGATTACTGAAAACTGAATTCGTATACATTAACATGTTTGAAGTATTTTTTTACAGTTTGAGTTTGACATTCTTTATTTCACATATGTATAGCAAGGAAAATATTGTAATAAAAGAAGTCGCAGTTTTCCCATATTAACCCTTCGAGCATTTACCTATTTTGTTATAGACCAAGCATTTACAGGGGGGATCTCAAGAACCACAAGGCCTAAAAACTTCAAATTGGGACGACAAATACATCTTCACAAAATTAGACTATTGACACATGTTTTATTTGATTACCTGTTTTGCGTGTATTTTACAGACCAAAAGCTGAAAAGGACCTCTAAACTATTCTGAAAGATTGCCTTGCCTGACAAATTTCAAATTTGGATTCAAATGTCAATTCTGATAATCATGTGGGATATTTGACAATTTTTTCGGTTTCTGTTAGCATTGTCTATTTTACACACCGCTCTGTAAAATACAAACTCATGATACTCAACATCTCAAAAACCTCTATTGAAATTTTGATCAGATATAGGTCTTAAAGACTTAATCTCATGTGCACAAAGTTTCAAATCGGTCACATTTCTAGTGGGTATTTTAATTTTGGTGGGCGACTAATACAGAAAAGCTATCGGTCGTCGGCAAAAGGTTTCGTCTGTCGGTTTAATCCTCCGTGAGATCCTTTATGAGAAATATTTGTCATGTTGTGGTGTCGAAATTTTTTGTCGAGGTATGAAGAACAAGTCATATTCTAAAACATATCCATTTTCCCCAAATTAATTTCTGCCAGTTCTCGTAAAATCTAGTGTGCTCCTTAATGTACCAAAGTGTATTTTTTTGTTTTCATTTTTGTTGTCTTATTACAGCGATTGCTAAAAATAGGTAAATTTATTTCAATCGGTCTACTTTAAGGGATCAAAAACTTTTAATAGCTGGTTAGCTGGTTATTGATGTTACAAAATATCATAAATTTGGTAAGTTTGATAATATGAAATTGATAAATGTAATATAAAAGATAATTACAGTGGGTTAAATGAGTAAAGTATTAATCATATGACTTAAAAAACATTCATTACAATAGAAAACAGAGCTTACTATTCTTTAGCAAGTTAATGTCGCAGATATCGTGGTTTTCGGTAATTTAATTTAATTCCTGCCATCTGCGAAATTTAATATTTGCAAAAATTAATTACTTTTTAAGTATCATGCAACGCACGTTCAGTCGTTTTTTGGGTTCATCTCCTTGTTATGTAATGTAATCTATCTTCATGCAATGTGATGTGACTCATCTTCATGCGATAGGATCTGATTCACTTAATGCGATGTGATGTGGCTCATCTTCAGGCAATGTGACGTGACTCATCTTCAGGCGATATGATATGATTTGGATCATCTTCGTGCCATGTGATATGACTCATCCATATGCGATGTGATGTTACTCGCCTACATATGATGTGATTTGACCTATTGCCCATCTTCATGCGATGTGATCTGCCTGATTTTCATGAAACCATCTGTTACCGATAAGAGCAATAGGGGTATTTATTTAAATAACAATTAAAGAGGAATTATAAATCATATGATTTCTTTGCCGAACATTTTAATGACTTTTTCGCAATGTACTTCATCGTTAGAAGAATGTCGGTGCAACAAGCCATTTATCTTATCCATAGGAAAATCAGCATCAAATAACAGATTGTAGTAACTCATGATTTTCCTCACTTCATTCGTGTGCATGCGCCCTTTAAATGAAAATAAGAAAAATTATATTAATGAATTTACACGCAACAATCTTTTACACTCACCTATCTGATTAACAGACAAGTTCGTGCAATCTGTTTATCAGAAATTTAGAGGTGTCTGCCTTTTTTGATTGTAAAATAAGAGGATTTGTATTGCGTTGGTGGAATATAAACTGTCCGTTAATTAGTGGTGTCCGCTTCTTTGGATAATAAATAAGAGGTTTTGTATTGCGTTGATGGAATATGAACTGTCCGTTAATTAGAGTGTCTGTCAATAACAGTACCTTAAGGGGACACATTTCTTAATTCTACGTGTTAAATATTGACAACTTTTCATATTCATACCATTGTTTTGCTTAGCTTTATCTCTCAGTGCTCCGGCTACCATTTTGTATATATTTCCTCGTTCGCCATGTTGTGCGAATGAAGGTTGTTGTTGTTCTTCTTCTTGTTCTGGTACTGGTTCTTCAACTTTACTTGACCGTAATTGGCTGACACTTTTCGCAAAAGCAGCTTCTAAATCGTCTGCCATTTCTGGAAATTCATCATTCGTTTCATGTTCTTGTTGAATTGATTGATCGTAATTATTGTCTCCATAGTAACCATTATCGTATCCATTGTTATTGTATGGGTTGTCGTTAGGTTGAGATTGAGCTGAATGTAGTATGAGATTTTAATGTACTGTTTACATTTTACTTTATAATATAGTGGAAGGGACCTTGGGATGCCCTATAAATGCTCATTTTAGTCCTGGCTATACTTTACGTCGCGGTTTCGGGTTCATTATTAACTGGTTTTTCGTTCTCCTAAGGATTTTTATAAAAATTATGATAATTATACATTTCGGTTCGATGAATTTATCTTGGCCTAAGGCAAGCATTTTTGGAGAAATCCATGATCAGTTTATGACTCTCCATTTTGCATGGATCGTTGAGCTTCTAGGTATCGAGTGTCCCATGCCTGTAAATGGCACTCTGTCCTAAATGTCCTAAAATTTGAAAATTTAAATTTTTTGTCCTAAATTGAGTACTAAAATTGGCAGAAATGTCCTAATTGTCCTAAAATGTCAGTTATGACAGTTGTTCCTTTTTTTGTTGTTGAAAAGTGTACTGCCTAGATCTGAATTGAATTGAATTGTATTGAAATATTTACTTAGCAAAAGAGGGAGACGACCCCGACCTATAAATAGGGTATTGAGACATTAAATTTTATTTAATTATTCTTTAGAATTTATGCCGTAATTGTTTTTCATATATAATGTATTAATGGCCTGGCAGCATTTTTCTGGGACAATCTCCATTGTGAAGTTTTTGCTTCTGTTTTAGTAAAGAAAATAAAGAAAATAACACTTCTTGGGTCTACGTATATCGGATCTTGGGTAATTATTATATTAGGCAAATGGTATGTTGAAGTTGGTACTTTTCTTAAGTATAGTTTTCATCAAAAAACTTGTTGTCAAATATTGAGCTAAGTTTGAAAAATTCCGTGTTTAAATGAATAATATTGGTTTTAAAGTCCTAAATACGCAGAGAAAATCCTAATTTGTCCTAAAAAAGGATTGAAAATTAAATGTTCTAAAACTATGGGTAAATTTGTCCTAAAGTCTTAAATAAATTTACTTATTAGAGGCGTGGGAGGCCTGAAATATCCTGTAATTGGCCATAAATGGCTTGATATTTAATGTGAAAGAGGTATAAAATAAAAAAATGGTACTAGTGAAAGGATAAGCAGCTTTAAACCAAGTAAAAAGATGAATGAAATAGGTAGCAATGGAGGAAGGTAAAAGCACTAAAGGGATATTTGAATAAGCTTAACATTTTTGGCTTACCTTCGTATTGATAGTTCTGTGGATGATCGTTATACCCGTTCGGATTGCTAATTGAATGGTCATTCATTTCATATCCTTGGTTCCAAGATGGATTGTGGTTTACAGAGGAAGAGTTGAGAGGTGTCAAAGTTCTCATACTTGTCGTTTCCCATTTGTTTGCGTTGTCATCGCTACGGTTGCTATGGTTACCGATGCTAGACAATGGCTGTCGCGTCTCCCAAGCTGGCTTGTCTGGTACAACTTCTTGTTGTATTTGTGGCGTTTGCATGTGTGGATGTAGGTAGTTTTGACTTTGAATGGATGAAGCAGTAGAAAATGTTGAGTCAGTACGTGGTCGTCTGGGTGATGCACCGATTGCTCTGCGGAAGAATTCTATGAATTTCGGCCACCTTTTCAAGAACAAAGACGAAACATATTTCATATTTATGGAATATTAGTAGTAATGAGACACTTTAAAGTTTTTAAGTTTTGATTCCTTAAGGAAATAATTGCGAACAAAAAATATTGACGCAAAAATAATGTGATTTGCAGGTTAAAGATATTGCGAATCGACATCATATTATATTCCTTGATTTGTGTTAAACTTTACAAATTTGGCTTTCGTTGGCCCTTTTCCCAATTTTGCGACAATTATGTTGCGATTTTCGGAAAGAATAACAATTAATAATGTCGTACTATTGTCGTAATAATTTTTGTTAACAATTAATTGTCTTTTAGGTACCTGTCTTACTCGCTTGATTGTCCACAATTTCTTTAAGAATTTCGGAAGAATCGTAAGAGAGTGAAAATATAAAAGGAAAAATTGATTTTTTATGACACTTTCCTAAAACCGCATTAATTTATGCAAATTTTCGACGAACCGCGTTAATTTTCTGAGTTGTTAATAAACTGATTCGTTAGTTCCTGTATTAAGGTATTATTGAACACGGTTGATTATAAAAGAAACACGTGAATAATTAAACTGACTTACTCTATACTTCCTGTGTTGTTTGGGTCCAACCTATCGATGCATTTCAATATGAGTGCCGCGTTGATTGGTACGTCATGTTTGTTGACAAGACTACGTACCTAAACAGGACATCAATTGGGTCAGGTTGTTGTTACCAGAGAGTATGTATACTATCCGCAGTTTGAGAACAAGAGTATTTCACCACTACCAACACCTTGCTAGAGTTAGCACCAGATGTATTTACTGATAGTGGCTGAGTAAGGTAACTACCCCCGAAATAACCAAAGTATCACACGGTGAAATATACCAATGGTCCAAGTTCAGTATTTTGGTAAGTGAGCTGCCATTGGCAACAAAATCACACAGAAGAAATAGAGAAATGTTTAACTATTAAAATAAATAGGTAGGACAAGCATAACTGCCGAGCATGAAAATAAAAAAAAACTTACATGGCCATTGTCGGTGAGGTTATCCTCATTTCCACAAGTTCTTCGAAGAGATTCTTCCAACTCATCAATAAGCTGTACAGGGTCTCCTTTTCTGTATCCATTCATAGCTCTCTCAATCTCCAACATCATACCAGCATCAATTCTCTCTCTGAACGCTTGCTCGTGTGCTTTTCTTGGTTTTAACTTGACCTGATTGTTAGATGCGTTGCTATCATACCGGCCATGATAATTGTTGGAGTATTCTGCTTGTCCGGAATTTTCTTCTTCTTTCATCCGGGTGAATTGCATTTTCTCCTTGTAATGCTTCTTACTGTTCTCAAAGAACTCCGTCATCTTCCTATAGTTAATTTTGTTTTGTAGTTGTGGATCGACGAAGAAGGCGAGCACCTTCTTTTGATAATTTTCGTTATCAGGTACTTTATATCTCTCAAGGATGGCGAAAGCTGAATTCTTGTTCATGAGTGATGTCTCATCTTGATCATACAAGACGAACTCCTTCTTCATCTTCTTCAACTTATCTTTGGATCTTGCCAAAGCTTTCCCAACCTCCTCTCCAAGGAACTGTATCATCTGTTGTGGATCCTCTGAGATGGGTGGCAACTTCAACGATCGAGGCGTTCCAGTTTCCATTGAAGAATTGGTGACCCTCCATTCAGCGTACATTCGTTTACCAGTGTTGGCAGGTCGACCCTCTTCAGAATCAGCATTTCGCATTGCTTTTTCCCACGGGGATAGCATCTCATTTCTTCCCGGTCTGTACGTTCGAACCATTGTTTTTAATTGTTATGTTTCTATTCCTTTGTGTTCTAGTGATATGTGTTCTAATGTTCTTATGTGTTGACACTACAATCTACTGTTTCATTTAGTCATTGGACAAAACTTGTCACTGTTAAGTTTTTACATAAATTTTCAAAATATATTTTTTAGTGTTTATCATAGTTTTTACCATGGAAACATCAATGAGAACAGTGAAATGGCTATTTAGCCAACTTCGATTCATCAACGTAGTGTCTTTGCATTTGAAATTCGTTGAATTTAAATTATGCAAATATATTTAAATTATTCAGATTTTTTTCCACCATCTTGTTATTACTTCAACTTTGTTATTTGTTATTTTTCATTATTTATGAAAAGTTTCATTACAAACCAACCCTTGTTTATGTGTACATTGAACAAGCTCCCGCTTAATTGACAGTCGTACAAAATGAACGTCAATAAGTTACGTGAAACTCGCGTGAAACTCCACATTTCTGTCATAATTACAAAAGTCGTTACTTTGATCTTTCCCGGTTTTCTTTATTTGATGACGTCATACACCTTTTTCCTATAAGCAACTGAGTTGCTAAGAGCCTCAGATTTGTCCTAAAAATTAAGTGTTGTCCCGCAGTGTTTTGTTTTGCATTTGAATTTGTTTTAAACTTATTTGTCTGATTACTAGTTCGACATAGGTAAAATAAAATCAACTTTTATATATAACTAACATAAACAATGAATTTAAAATATGTCGTCAATAAAATATGCAGCACATGGATAACCTAAATTTTGATTTCCTGTTTAAAGCCTTTCTCACTGGTACTTTTGTTATTCTTTCGAGGCTGAAATAAGCAAATTTCAAGCAACTGAATGACTGAATTCTAAACAAGCCTAAGTAATTGCTTGGTTATTCTAATGAAAAAAAAATTGATTTGTCAGTAAAATCGTTATCCTGCAGAGATCGTCGTTGTAGACTAACGTTGATCCTGTAGTGTCTGGGAAGCCTTGTGATACCCTGTCCCTGTCTTGGGCGCATTCAAGGTTTGAAATCAGACTCACCATCCAACCATTCTGTGACCATAAAAAACAAAACAAAAACAGTCACACTTTTTTTTCAGGATAAAGGTTGTGTGATGTTCGGATTGAAGTTGAATTCCTCAGAATTTGAAGGTCGAAATATTCGTGTTTTTAAAGCCAAAGATCCAAATAACATGGCAGCAAAAGGTAAGACTATGTTCAAACAGATTCTATTTATACACTGATAGTATCTATTACATTCCTAGGCGAAGCTAGATTTTCACGTTTCTTGATTGTTGTTTTCCATTAAGCCAAACCCAATTTAATCGATTTGGTTTGAGTGTTCACAAGGCTATTTCATTCGATCTTAATTTGGCCTTTAACGTGTAAGAGTCACTTTAGACGTCTAGTTTGCTGCCTTGTCTAATTTAATTCTACAAGAATGCACTTATGAATAAGTCGTTAAAGTGTAATTAACATAGCGAAATAAGCTTATGAACAGGTCGGTAGAACTAAATTATACAAGGCAGGAAACTAGGAATTTAAAGTGACACTAACCCGTTCTTATTAACCAACAGTAATTTAACTATCAGATGCTTAACAAATTTTCATAATATTTGGGCATTTTCTTTGGGGTTGACCGTTTTCATTTTTATTAGGGGGAATATCATCTTACGTGTATTTTCTTGTCCTTTCATGCCTGCCCATGGAAAAAGCTTGGTACGCCTACTTTCTATATACGAAAATGATTATTTTCTCGTAGCTAAGAGAATACAGTGAACTTTCAAAAAACTTACTTTGAGCATGAATCGATTACTCTGATTGGATAGGGTATTGGACATTATTAATTGGTTGAGCGGGCAATACGGAAATTCTGTGTTTTGATTGACTAAGACGTACGCCAATATTATCTGGTAACTGCTTTCTTCGGGCTTTTCCTTAGCTTCGAGTTATTATTCTATTAGTCTTGAATGATCAATTCTTGCAAGTGGAACTTTTGGTGAAAAATTTCGATAATATTTTAAGCAAGATATTCAACTTTCTTTGACCAATAAATTGCTCTTCTCGACATGATAGGGTCAAGTTAAAGGTATTTATTCAGTCAGGCAGTCACGTGTAAATTGATATTTTTTTCGCTGGTTCTGTGATTTGAAATGTATTGTTAAAGGTTATTATATCCTTCTTTTTAGGAAAACATGGTAATAAAAATTTCCAAGGTTTACGATCGACATCACGTAAGGACGTAGAAATGGGAAAGAAACTATTTGGTAACCATAAAAAGACCAAACAAAATGCTATGCAAAGAATAAGAAATAAAAAATCAAAAACAGTCACAAAAGGTAGTAAAAAAGACAAGAGTAAAATTGAAAAGAAGAAAAAGAAGAAATAGAACATACCTGTAAAAACTTAGGTGAAGAAAAGACATTTTATAGAATGGTTGTACATTACAGCCTCCGGTCACTTTGATAATATTCTTTTGTTTGAACCAAAGGATTTCTCAGTTCAGTGGCGTTTTCAATCTTTCAAATATTGCAATACTTTTACCACGAAAATGTTTAACTTTAAATAGCGAAATTACCGACAATTTGCTAAACTCCTTAGTACGTGGAACTACCTACTTTTTATGGACACTGACTGGATGACTGGGGGCTACTCCCTGGTGCATGTTACGCTGAACTGCTGGGTCTCTAACCAGGGGTCCAGGACCGTAAACAGATTATTCCGGTGGCCGGAGTGAACAAAAGGCACTAAAGAGTTTAACTATTAATGTCGTTTAAATGGAAGATATACTCTTACGTTTGCATACCGTCAACCCTTTAAGTTGTAGTAGGATTCAGATTTGTGGAAATAGTTTTATACGGCTCCAGGCTACCTTAATAAAGAGACAAATGTTTGAGTTTTTTGACCAAAAAATTTCTTTTACGTCTTATTTAGGGCGCTCATCAAAAAATCTTTATTTTCTCAATGATTTCATAAATTTTCC
>JAUBWS010078888.1:0-12830 GCA_032270445.1 Darlingtonia californica
TTTTATATCCTTTCTGCTCCTATTAGTCATCTTTTATTACACTCAATACTTATATCACGCAGGTGAGATAAGACAGTGATTCCCGGACAGATCCCCGAGGGACACTTCCCCGACCGGACATTTACCCGACTAGACAGTTCCCCTACCAGACCGGACAGATTCTCGACAGATATCTCCCCGACCGAACATATCTCCGACGGACATTTCCCCGACAACACATTTCCCCGACCGGACATTTCCCCGATTTTAGGCATTTTTTATCCTTTTAAATAGATTTCTAGCAATCAGGTGTAACATGTAGGGTGCAAACAGACTGTGTGAGAAACAAACTTACTGTGAGGTGAATGAACAGGCTGTGAGGCAAACCAACTCAGACATTAGCCTAACATTAACGTTTTCAACAGGACAGAATAGTTCTCAATATCTTACAGTAGTCGTCACTGCACAATAGCTCTATGAAGTGAACTTCTCAGCACTGTTAAAATCGTATTAATTGGCAATTGGGCATCAACAATACTTGATCAGAAACTAGATTACTTATGAAATACCTGCACAAGCAATTGTTTTTATGTACTCCTCCTCAAAACGACCGTATGTGCGGCCCAAAATTTGCGGTCTGAATTCGGATCCTTAAAGTGCAGTGAAATAAGTCTTAAAAACATACCCTTACAGTGCAATTTTTTGTACATTTTGTACCCTTGCAGTGCAGCAAAAAACGCAGTTTTCTTAACAAAGCGATCGATTTGCTGAGTAGGAAAATTGTTTTTTGGTACTACTTTAAAGGAAGAAAGTGTTTACGGGGGAAGCTTGCGATCAAATCAACACAAAATAATTTTTACAGTGCATGCAAGTAAAATCCGACCCTTGCAGTGCATTTTTCCAACACCGAAATACATACCCTTAAGGGCCGCACATCCCGTAGTCAAAACTATATGAGTGCCCCTACCCCCTTACCTTGCATGAGGACAGGAAATCACAGCATATACTAGGCACTACAAGCTCAATGTTTCTATGATATATTGCAACTCTTTCATCTACACAAGAGAGCAATTTCTCTTAATTCACTCTCTCGTGTGTATTTATATGATATATCTACATATCATAGTACCGGTCTACCTCGTAAAACACCTACAAAGGAGCCATGTGGAATTTAACAGTACGACAATTTTATACCAATGATGCTTCATGAAGTGTTTCGAACCAAGAACCTTGCGATTCCCAGTGGCAATGCTTTACCACTAGACCACGTCTCCAAATATCAAAAAGAAGAAGAGAAAAGGATCAAGCGAAAAAAATTATTTTTACATTGTTGGCAACGATGTTAGGTGAGGTGGTTCGTTTGCAAATTGTTGGCTTGACTCTCTTTGTTCTTTGTTTTGTAAGCAATCGTTGTATGAATTTGAAATGTTATGTGTTGCAGTCAATCAAAAGTTTGCCATGCCAAGATTTACAAAATTACCTACTTGATGTGAAAACAGATATTGTTATTCTAAACTCTAGCTATTTAATATCAGAAACTATTTGTGACGCAAGAAATTCCAAATTTACTTTAGCATTTTATTAGCACTTGAATTAACTCTTTCGAACATAACAAAATTTGTCAAATTCGGGTTACAAGGAACTTTTCAAAGCTTTCTCGTACATCGCTTCAGTATTGTATCCTTAAAGACAAATATGACCACTCCACCAGGATCGCTTCTTTGGTTCTTAATGAGTTGTTATCAATGAGGATCCTGCATTTTTTGAAATTGCAGCGTTTTACTCACGTCGCGTATGGATCAAATTATCTACTTTTCCATTCATTTGAGGGATTTTCCCTTAAGATATCTGAAATATATCTAAATTTATCATAAACATATTATCGTTAAAATAAAAATCGTACAAACAATATCGGTGCCTCAGCATCCAATTTGTAAGATGTTTTATTTTTCTTTCTTGAAATTCTTATTCAAAGATAGTTCTATTGGTGCGATTTGTGAAAGAATAAAATATTTCAAACAAGCGATATCCAATGTTTCTATACGTCTAGCATTTTATCTTGCGTAGAAGCTGGAGCTTAAAGATTCCTTTAAGCCTTACTAATAAATACCATTACATTAATTAATCTGCCATTTTGTTGACAGGGGTTTCTAGTGTGCCTTCAAAGGCTTCATGAAATCTAAATGGGATTTTGCGTACTGCTATTTGGTATTTTTTAAATGAAGAAGTGTTCACTCAAGGTCTTCCCCTGGAGGGCCTTTGTGAACTTCGTGCTCGTTGAATAGTTTTCACCTATCTCTGTCTTAGTTTTTCTCCGGTAACAGGCTTCAGGGAAAAAAAGATAAAAAATATTGTTACAAATATGTTTGGGTTTGCTTGACGATTTAGAATTTGACAATGCTTACTGCGACATAAAACCATGCATAACATATCAAAATAGAAGGTTGTAATAGTTGGATAAATCAGGAATTGGTTTTGCAATGCGAATGATAACGTTAGAACGTGTGACGAGAAGGCAGACAATTATGGAGTTAAAATTAATGTTTTCTCAATTGGATGTACATCGCACCGAACACTGTGCTGGCCCTTGCTCGTATGTTAAAGAGCGTATCCCAGTAATGCGTCTATCACACAAACACAAACTCGGAACCACACAATGAAATCACTAGTCATCTGCCGAAAGCGTTGACTAATTAACAAAACTGTATTTTAAATCTGAAGTTTCTTTAAACTTGAGATATTTTGATATTTTCGTTTTCAACCATGGGGTTTCAATGGTTTCAACCATTGCTGTAAAAGCTTACTTTTGACAATAAATTATATTCATTCTGAATTGTTTGTATACAAATACATTTTGCTTGCGAAAGCTATTCCCTATTGGTATTTTTCTCTCTACATTTCGTTGAATTCAATAATTAACGAAACTTTGTAAACTTGACTTTTACACCTGTTTTAATTCCTTTCATTACAACAAGAAAATTTCTAATGAACTTCTAACCAGTTTTATTACTCTACATTGTTACTTTAATGGAAAAAATTTTGTTTCGTATCATTCCATTGCTAACCATGGTCCAACTTTGGTGACGTTAAATATCACTTTCAATTTCTTTATTCACCCTTCATAACTTTCATTTCATTTCATTTCACTATACCAAGTAAATTCTATGAAACTATCTCGATATTTACAAAATTCTCAAATTTTGTGATCGTCAAGTAACACAAATATTCATTTTTAATATTCCTGCTGTCAAAGCGTGCAAATTCATGTCTTGTCTTGTTTTATGTCATATTTATGTTATGAGACACTGTTGTTGTTACATCACGATTATTTACCCAAGATTCACAATTTATTTCTTGTTCAGCCCTCCTGAAATGTAAGGCTCCTGTGTTTATCTAAAAGCTTAACGGGGACCTTTTGTAGATAACTCGGGATCCATAAGCCTGATACCCCATCATTTAACACTTTGATTACCGACGACTGCTTATGTGGTCCCAAACCTCTACGTGGAGAGTGGAAGCTTCGCGATCCGTACACCACAGAGTGGTCTCCAATCAGTCAAAAATGACTTTACAGTTTGGTCAAAAAGTTATTCACAACTTTCCCGCATATGCCTCGCCCCATGAGAGTTTCGTCAAAACTAACTTTCTTAACTTTGTTAACCCTATGGGTGTGGGAATTAAGTGCAATATGGCCAAAAAGTTATTCACAACTTTCACGTATATACCTCACGATAATCACCACGAAGGTAACGGATCCAGTGTTAATTAAACCCTCGACTTCTTTCAATGGATACTTGACCTGTGAATTGTTGGTTGGTTTATAGATTCGTATTTCTCGTAATTTCACTATCCATTCGTGTTGAAGGAAATCCAAGAGCATTGATAGTTTGATAAAATTTGTTTGAATTCTGCAACAGATATAGTGATGATTGAAATAACGACTTCTTTTGAATCTTTAAGGGAAAGTTTTTTTTATCACCAAATGACTAGGAAAGACCCAGATACTCTTACAGTTCCCATAAGATGACATTTAAGTCTTTCTGTAGTCATACTGTCTATTTCAGATAGATGTTTTAGTTAAATAATGACTCGCTAGTGGCCGAGCGTCAGCATCGTAATCACAATGTTTCCTGGTTCGTGCTGAGATCACTTCCCTAGTGAAACTGAAGCCAACCTGATTTCGGGTTAAGATCCCTTGAAATTCGTGTTCATGTCTCTCGAATGATGAGGGTTGGATTGGGGTTGGTCAGAGTAGCTAACAAAGGATTAATGTTTATTTAGCATTGAAAAAGTATTCCCTCCCCTAGCTAGTGACCCTGACCTCGAGAGTAAATTCCAATTCAAGAAATTGTTGGTTGGTTTATAAGGTCATACTTCGCACTATTTCATCATCTATCTATAATACCTCTCTTAATCTAATCTGAATGAAATGTTGTACATTATACCAAAAAATTGTAATAAAAGAGACTAAATAAACTTCCTGTCTAGACATTCAATTTTCATTTGACAGACTGTTTATGTCAAACAAATCATGAAACTTGAATGAAACTTGAAAATTTCTGGGGCTCATTAGTGGCATTCTCTTTTAGTAAGCAATCAAAATGGCAAAAAGGCGTGCTTGAAAGTAAGTGGAATAATATGATACTAAAACATTTCATTAAAACTTTGGAACTGAAGACGAAAAATGAAGATAAAAATATCAACTTTTTCTATTCTTGTTAAATGCCTCAACTTTGGTATAAAAATCTTCAATCTTAGCTAATTTCAACTATATCGTATGAGTGCTAAAGCTCATAGCCATAGACGTTAAACGGCAAATTTAGAAACAAAAACGAATAGACGAGGCATTAATACAAACAGGAAAATGACAAAATAATGACAATAACAGAAATGGCGAACACAGGAATTAGGAATGAGGGGTGTGTATATATTTGTTTTTATCATATCGTTTTTTAAGAATGTAAGATTTTTGTAAGTTGACAAAAAGTGACAAAAATGACAAAAATGGAAGGAAACGTTGAAGGCTAATATCTCAAATTCAGTACGGAATTTGGCTATACTAACTTCAAAGTTTTCTATACAATTTTCGGGAGCTTTCAAATAGTATAGATGATTTTCTCTACACAGTGCTTCAGTTTTCATGATTTTAAGACTGTTATAATTCTCTTTAATTACCTGAAGGAGCCACTAAAACTCTTTAAACGCTATCAGTTCTATCCATCTAGTGAGAACTCTGAGGAAAATGACATGAAAAAATTGGTTGTGAGCTCCTAAAGTATTTAGTTCAGAAATACAGGCGGTGTAGGACAGCCGGGAGTGCTGATATGCTCGTCCTAAGGGCCCCCGCACTCGGATGCAATAAAAGACTTCTCAGGATAATCGTCCAGCCTGTGCCCTGATGAAAAATCATGCCTATCATGAGAAATTGGCCAAAAACTCGTTTGTGACGTCACTCTTGATGAATCATTTTTCACCAAAATTTTCGATGAAGTCAGCTTTTATTCTCAAATTTCGTTTTTGGAGGAAAATTGCTGACTTTATCAATTTTGAAGTATATAGTACATCAAATTTACAAAAACATCTTACGCTCGAAGCTCTTCCCAAACCAAACCTCTTTATACCAAAATTGTAAAGAAAATTAGAGGAACGTAAAAGGGGTCATTTAAAATAAATGATGGGGGTACCTGAAACCCTCGGCTCTTTTTGGGTTAGTTTGAATTTGACCCAAAATTAGCACGTGCGAAATTTGGTGCGAATTGTATATGTTGAAATTTTGGTAAATCCACAAACTCTGTCACAATACGGCTCGTTTTACAACAAGGGAAAAATATAAAAGTACAGATAGAAGGAAACTATATTTGCCTGTATGGAGTTTCCTTGCAAGTAGAACTGATTTCGATAAATAAATGTCGATTTATTCTATAGGCAAAATTTTCGCCTTTCTTGGAATATATTTATTCGATCTTTAGTCGAGATGATAGCGGTGATCTGTCATCTAATTTCAAAACTGAAAATTTGTGGTTTCAAATATTGAAATCGTAATCCTATCTGTTACCATCATACAATAAAAATTTTTCTTTGAAGTAAACAATAGTAATTGTCCCACTAGCAAATGTTGACACATTGACACTTACAACAGTTTTATGTTACAAAATTTGATAAACCAGGTATGCTGTACCACTCTGAGATTTCATTTTGTGGTAAATACTAAGTATAGATAATCATTTAAATATTAGTTTTCTTTATTCAGAAAAACAATTTGGTGACAGCTTCTACCCTCTATTCATGAAATCTTTCTTTCATCCGTATGTGACTCATATTTAGTCGTATGTGACTCATATTCAGTCGTATGTGACTCATATTTAGTCGTATGTGACTCATATTTAGTCGTATGTGACTCATATTTAGTCGTATGTGACTCATATTTAGTCGTATGTGACTCGTATTTAGTGGTATATGACTTGTATGTAGTCGTATGTGACTCATATTTAGTCATATGTGACTCATATTTAGTCGTATGTGACTCGTATGTAGTCGTATGTGACTAGTATTTACTCGTGTGTAGCCTTATGTGACTCGTATGTACTCGTATGTTATTCGTATGTGACTCGTATGTACTCGTATGTTATTCGTATGTGACTCGTATGTAGTCGTATGTGACTCGTATGTTATTCGTATGTACTCGTATGTCATCTGTACTTGACTTGTATGTACCCGTATGTGATTATACTCTAGAGTACCGAATAATCGTCCCCCCCCCCCATTATTAATTTTGAAAAATTTTCCACCCCCCCCCCCCCCAGATTTTATTTCGACCCCTTCTCCCTACTATTAATTTCAAAGACTTTTACAATTCAAATTCGAAACCAACTCAAGTATGCGTACAGATCTGCACAAAATTCATTTAAAAAGCATAAGAAATGAAAACAATTCAGCATGAGACTTGAATCTTTATTCATACAATTTTATATCATTAGAAAAAACTTGTGAACCTAAAGTATATGCCAGCATTTTGTTCTAGCTTTATCATATTTGTACCAAAAAGGTTTTTCCGACATTACGCCCCCACTCCCATTATTCCAACGGAAGAGGAAGATTATTAGTATTATGATGAGGACCAGTTTGAACATAAATTTCTCTTATGCAGGGAACTATAATAAAAAAACACCAGACAATGCAAATTTTCAACGATATTTTAGCTGATGATTTGTCGAAAACCTCCTAAGGGCCCCATTACTGTCTGTCCCGCTCCTGTAGCACATATGGCAGATTTGTTGAAATAAAATAACTGAAACAAAATTTTCGGGTTAGATAATTAGGATCACTTGTAAGTGAAAATCATTTTGGTGCTTGCCTAAACAACCACAAAACCAGAGAGGAGAGGAGCCTTGTCCTCCCACAGTTCAAATAATGTACGCCTTTTTCCCACATGATTCTTTGTGTCGACAAAAGTTATTGCAATATCATGTTATTTAATTTATTTAAAAAACAATGCATTTTCCAGCAATCTCCACAGCCAACTATAGTGGCCCTTTGGGTGACTTTTAACTCCCCCAGATCAAATCTTTGCTTTTATGGTCTTGCCTAAGGGAGTTTGAATATTCGTGATTACAAATGCGAATTTTTTAGGAGTAGATTTTGTTTTGACTTACTTAACCATTCCATTCCCACTGGTCACGGAAGGAGGGTGCTAAAAGAACAAAGTCTTTTGAAACAAAACATATTTAGACCTTCATCCTTGAGATTGCGTTTAATTTCAAGTCAAAATACTTTTTAAATTATATAAATTGTGGGGTTTTGATAAGCCTTGTTTGAGTTATTTTACTTTAAAAAATGCAAACTTTTTATAAATCAGCACTTTTTAGCATTTTCGTGAATTTTAAAGTCTAATAATTCGTTAGTAACCGTCTGATGAAATCCTGGAAACCATATAATTTTTTGATAGTACAGATTCATTGACAAAATCTATCATAAATAAACTGATTGTTCTAAACCCAACAATCCACATTTGACATTTCCTCAAAGACGCCTGTCGAATTAAGGAAACCAAATGTCTCCGTTCGTTAGTTTCCAAAGAAGAAAGAGCCTTTCTTCAACCTCTTACTTATTTCTGAGTAGAACTACAGTCGAGTGATTAAGGATCGCTATTGCGAACTAAAAGGTTTCCGATTCAAACCTTGCATCACGAAACTGCCAAAAATTCCATACTGCTAAGATGTGCTAAGATATGTGGGTACATCAGGTAGATTATTAATGTATGCCTTCATGAGTCAAATTGCTTTCGTGTAGATCTTAAAAAACCTACAATATATCAAGGTTCAGTATCGCAAACAAAGAACAAACACTTTGATTTCACCATCACCATCACCGTCACCGTCACAATAACTATATCCATCACCATTATCATCATCATCCTCGGCTGACCGCATTCAAGAGCATGGAATTAACAACTCTACGTCAGACTTTCTGATCTTTCATCGCTGTCCCTAGTTCGTCTTCTTTGATTCCTGTGTCCCTAGAAATTACAACCGGATAGTTTCCTCTCTCTTTTAAGAACGGATCTAGGTTTCCACAGAAGTAAGTTAGAGATTATTCCAGCGTTAGCACGATAGCAGTGACCAGCAAAATGGATGCGCCAAGATCTGACAAGGCTTGAAGCTTTGGAAAGTTTGCCGTAGACACATTAGAAGGCGTGTGTAGGTTCCATCCAGTCTCTTCTCCAGTTGTTTGGACAGTGCCCACGTCTCCGAGCCATAGAGTAGTATTGGCTCGATGGTCGCCCTGAAGATCGGAATCTTGAGTTTTCTGCATAGTTGTGAGGTCTAAATCTTCTCCATGTCATTGCAAGCCTTGTGATAAAATCTTTTTCTGATGAGGAGATATAAGAACCCAGATACTTGTAATCATTTACTTGTTTTAAGGAGTACCATGTCTGAAACCGTTTTGATTATTCCGTATTACGAAAAATCTCAGAATTCACCATCACTATCTAATTTCAGAGCTTTTCTTGGGCAAAATATAAAAGAAAAATCGTTGTTAAAAATTGGCCTAATTGTTGTTCATTTGAACATAAAAATTGTCCTGCATCGTCACTGTGATGTCATTTCGCGTCAAGTTTGACATGAAACAGAGAAAAATTAGAATTTGAAAGAAAAATAGTGGTATCCCACAAATTGATAGGATCATTTTCTGATTGTAAAATAGCAGGCATTTGATGTTGTGCCCACGCAATTTGTCAAAACAAATATTTGAAACTATGTTTTGTAACATAAAACAGGAAGAAATCTTTTGTTTTGTTAACTACTTACTTTTGTAACACACCAGGCTTTTGAAAATAAAATGCTTAATCTTTAAAAACTTTATTTCCTACCAGTGAAGATATTGATTAAAATGGGTATATCGAGAGCAAGGAAAGGCAACAAATGAGTGACCTGTTCAAATGAAAATGCGTTTTTGAATACAAAGTTCAGTAAACACACATTAGACAAAAGCACCACCCTGTTCGAGCGTGACTTTTCAAAATTAAGCCACGCATTTGTTGTGCAAATATGATTTCCCCTGTTGAAAATCAAAAGGAACGCTGTAGAGTACAAGTTTAGTACTGGATTTGGAATTGGTAATTGATACATACTGGAAACGATTTAAAAGATATCGGTCAGGCCTCTGTTTCCGTAGCGAACAAGTTTTTCGACAGAGAATGTCGTATCGAACGTTTTTTGCAGATCAACGAGAATACTAACTGCAAATTGACCGTTTTCTAGGCATTGTCTTATCACCAGAGCATATCTAGTGGAATGAGACTTGCAAAAACCACATTGTCGAGAATAGATTGCAAAAAATACTCATCCATTTAGTCACTGAGTATAAGTTCTCTCATAGATGACTAGATAAGAAAGGTGTGATGTGAACGAAAATCCCCCACTAGGTATGGGTAAGCCACCACACCTGATTTGACGAGGAGCAAGATGACAAACTAAACAAGGGAACAAAGAGTTGACCTCTCCAAGAGACTTTGAGTTTTGCAAACCCATGGTAGGATTGGAATTTCACTCTCCGTTGTTCCTCTATGTCTCGCAAACAAAACAAAGAGGACAATATGGTTATTGCATAAAGGCGAAAAAAGATCAGAACGATTCAAATACTGTCAACAAAATGTACGTGGACTGAAATCCGACACAAGAACAGAGCTTTTGTTTAATCTTATGAAAGAAAGGAATGCTATTGCATATGTAATCAATCACTGCGCTGTGTGTGATCTTCAAACGTTAGGTGTGAGTACTGGCCCATACAGTATCCCTACCATAATCCTGAAACTGGTCAATGCTGAAATTTCCGTCCCTCTAGCTGATATACTTAATGTTTCTTTTTTTACTGGGCTATTTCCTTCAAAATTAAAACTTTCAAAAGTTATCTCTGTTTTTAAAAAGGGCTCTCCGTTAGAGCCATTGATCTACTGCTCAATTTCTCTAATTTCAAATACCAAAAAGATATTTGAATAACTTATATACAGCCGTTTAATTTCATTCTTGAATGATCACATGGCTCCCTTGTAGGTGTTTCACGCGGTAGGCTGGCACTATGGTATGTAAGGATATCGTTAAAGTCTACGCCTGCGAGAGTGAAATTGCTCTCCCGTGTAGATGATAGACTTGATATATACCAAGGTCCAATGTGTCGCGAACATTGGGCCTGTAGTGACTGCTAAGCGCTGTGATTTCCTATCCTCTCGTAGGATAGGCCCATTCCGACGATATCGCGGAGGGTTCACTACTACTATGATCACAGTGTAATCTATTCTTGACAATTTGGTTTTCACCAGTCTGTTCCACCAACCGTGCTCTGGTGAACATTATCGAGCGAATAAGAAAATGCCTAGACAACAGTCAATTTGCAGTTCGTATTTCTGTTGATCTATATAAAGCGTTCGATACAGTGGATCACGACATTCTCTGTCGAAAACTTGATCACTACGGAATCAGAGGCTTGGTGAACCGTTGGTTTGCTTCATATTTTTCTAATCGTTCCCAGTAAGTATCAATTCCAAATCCAGTAATAAACTCATACTCTGCGGCGTTCCTCAAGCTCGGTTGTTGGGCCTCTGTTGTTCTTGTTGTACATAAACTACCATGCTATGAAGTTCTCTGACGTTACTCACTTCGCCGACAACACAAACTTGTTTCAGTTTGGTAAATCAATAGAATTACTCAGTAAAACTATCACTTCAAACACTATCATGTTTATGTGATTGGATAAATGCCAACAAAATTTCTTTAAACTCTGCAAAAACCAAAAATACGTTATTTTCAGAAGCAGACTCAACACTTACGTTAGCTGGCCTAAAGCTGAACCCCAGTTCTTATATTAAATATCTCGATATTCATATTGATGAGCACCTTTCATAGCATCCCCAAATAACTGAATTGTGCAACTTGTACAAACTTAGGAGAGCTAATTATGCATTGTCTAGAATTCGTCACTAGTTCCCTTAAACGTTCTTTTCAACATCTATCACGCTATCTTTGGATCTTATTTGAGGTATGCATGTCAGCTTTGGGCTCAAAAAGAGTGTGTGCTGACTCGACGCTCATTCATACTTCAAAAGCGTACCATAAGGCTTATTTGCTTTTGCTCCTATCTAGGGTCTCCATCTAATCCATTATTTTTGAGACTCAAAATGTTTTCCTTGTTTGATTACGCTGAAGTTCTTAATATTCTCTTCGTCCACAATTTCTTAATCGGGAGCTTCCATCTGACCTCTATAAGAATTTCGATTTTAAAAAGATTGATTACAATTACGCTATCCGCAGTCAAACATTTGGTCTTTTGTTAGAACCGAAAATGAGTACTGCGACATACGGTGTAGATTCTCTCAGCAAACACGTATCCGTTCATTCAATCTTCTCCAGTACCTAAACCTTGGAATCAATTGCCTGTAAAAAGCTTAGATTTATAGCCACTTTATATTTCTCAGCCCAATATTAGTCACCATTGACATTTTCCGAATTTTTGCCTATTTGGAATTCTTGTTGCCTCGGTTTTGATACAACTTCGTTTATTGTTTTGTTTTGTTTTTTTAATTTTTTTTATATACCATTAAGTATGTGTGCAACTTTTGATATTTTTACAGGTGACCGTCACCACTGTCTAGGTTTTAACTATGGTGGTGGTCTGCTGGTCATTAGAAAATTTTTGTAATAATGAAATAAAGAAAGAAGAAGACATCAAAATTCTTTCATCATATTATGAATTAAAAGTTGCAATGTCTTCTATTAGCGAAGGTCTATGGCTCCAAACCTGAGTATTAGCAAACTGTGATACAGTATGTAAAATAATTTGACCACCTGTCATAGGTGTGTATTTTATAGACCAAAATTCAAGAGCAGGTCAAAATATCACTTTTGGCAAGCCTTTATGGACATTTTCTTTCAGTTTTCACAGCTGCCGTGTATTTGACAGACCGGTCTATAATATACTAGAAAACCAGCGATGATTTCCACTTGGAAATTTAACCAGTGATAGATCTTGGTAATATAAAGACACGGTGAAAGTTTCAAGTCAAACTTTTGGTCTGCAAAATACACATAAACTAGATGGTCGAACCAAAACAGGTATAAATAGTCTAGTTATGTAAAGATGTATTAGTGATCCAAATTTTAAGTCTTTAGGCCTTGTGGTTCTTGAGACCCTTTGAGGGGGGAGAAGGGGAGAGTTGAGATAGAACATCTTGGCTTACCCTACCCATACATTTTTCACAATAAATTTTAAATAATTGAGCTAAAACGATGGAAATTTTGGGCTTCCTCTGCTAACAGCTGAACGAATGTATCATGACAGAGCTAAGTGGTAGAAAT
>JAUBWS010078899.1:1614-12828 GCA_032270445.1 Darlingtonia californica
GAAATCATTTCTTGTGACTTTTCCGGACAACGCTAATTTAGTCCTAACATGTCGTCACTAAATTTTCGCAAGGTAAAGTCTCGATGTTCCGTTCTTTCAAGCTTTTTTAAAACCGTTTCTACGCAAAACTTTAGTCAGAACTGGTCATTTCAATTTCATATTAAACTTAATTATGATTTGAACCGGCGCGTAGCTTGAAGGTAGAGTGCTCGCTTTGCGTGCGGTAGGTCGTGGGTTCAAATCCTGGCCGGGTCGTACCAAGGACTTCAAAAGTGATACATATTGCTAGCCTGCCAAGCACTCGGCATTTCTGGGATAGAGTATGGGAAGTTAAAACTTGTCATGTGCGCAGAGGATCTCATGAGGTTCTACACCTGCGAGAATACACTCCGGTGAATGGTCTCCCGTGTAGTTTGAGTGACTCTACTATGCATCAAGGTTCTGTGTGTCGCGAGCTCAGGATCAGCAGTGTCTGGTAAGCGCTGTGATTCCTATACTAGGGTACAGGACCCATTCCAGTAACATCGGAGGGCGTATAACTAACTTCTAACTTCGTGATTTGAACTCTGAATAAGAAAATCCAAAATTCAAATAGAAAGGAAATTCAGATATAATTTCAATGATTTGTGCAAAAACCCTCCGAAACGAATGTAATTCAAAGCGAAATTTAATTCTTCTTGACAACTTTGAAATCAAAGCCACGAGAAATTGAAATTCATATATATGGGAAACGCAAAAATTATACAATGCTGAATTTATCCACTTTAGTAGTGGTGAAAAATATCTTTGACATGGATGGACTTTAATTTTTTTACGGTCCAAGACCCCTGGGAAGCTTTGCGACTCATGTATCATCCCCGGTCAAGGAATAGACGACCATGTCCAAAGATTCCAAAATGCTGAAGATTCCCGGCATTTAAGTGGTTATTTTTTTGACGACGGCAAAAATGAATCCACGTGAAATTTCCTCCACAAATTAGCACTTTTCGTTCAACAATTACATCATCAACTTCCAACAAAATCATCATCATTGAGAGAAATGACGAAGTATCATGAATGACGAAGAATCATGAATGACACATTGATTGGCATGTGGTAGTCAAAGATAAAGAAGAGAAATTACATATGACATCAATGCGATAAAGAACAATTATATTCCTTTTTTGTTTCATAAGTATAGCATTCATAAGCATACCAATGTTGAACAATTAAACAGAATCTGGGACTCAAGTAGTCTTCTGTAGTTCCGAGCTTTCAATGGCTGCACAGGGTCTACCGGCACTGGTAGTCGGAATGTATAAGTAGAGAAAGGAATGGTGCATAAGCGCAGCAGCCACTGTCAACATAACAAATAAATCATTGTAACAAAATAAGAGAGAGCCAATCACAATACTAAGATTCGCATTATAAATCAATCAGCGTGAACTTGTTAATAAAAATCAACATTCAGTGTCTTCATATAGTCTCAAGTCTTCCGAATTATTGACTTTCTGAGCAAGTGCCGGTAGACCCAGTGAAGAGTCAAAAAAGCTCTGAATTTTGATCTGAGAAAAGTTTTAAACGCTAGTCAGTAAAAAAAGGAAAGTCCTTTTCCGTAGGTTGAATCACTTCTCATTTTTAGCATTCAGCATTTTTTCCAGGGAATGAAATCCCTAAAGCTTTAATCTAACTTTTTTCTTCTAAAAAATAAGCATGTTGGTATCAAAGAGGCAGGTTGTTGTGATAACAGTCTGAGAATCAAACTCAAAAATAAGAAACAGTAAGACTTTTAGCATTGCCTATAAAAAGTGTTTGAGGAATATGTGGTATGCAAAAATTATTTCAAGAATGCAACCAAGTTTGATTGTACACTACAATGTGTGCAACAAAACACATACTACGTACGTGAGTGCAAGAAATCGGTTTGTTTTGAGAAACTCAAAAACATTGGCAAATTATTTATTCAAACAGGAAACAGAATGGCAAGGAGTTTCCGAAAGCCCATTGTGAGAGCAAGAAATGATATTGTGTGATACTGTATTTAATAAATTGCACATATGTACTAAATATAGTAAAAGGCACTAGAAGAGTATCCAAGTTGAAATGAAAAAAGTTGTTATTTTTAAAATTGGACTGTTGTCTCTCAACCCTAGAATGTTCTCAATTTGTTCTTATTAGCTTTTATAAAAACAGCTTAAATAAAACCATCCTTCTATAAAGGTCTTTCTATCAAGAAAAGCGTGTTGTTTGAGGTCACATTTAACCTTTAAATTTAACTTGAAACCCAAAAATATTTTTGGCCTAGCTAAGACAACTAAGGCCGAGTCAGCACAGTGTTTAAAAACTTTTCACGTTTTGTCGCAACGGAAACAAAACAAAAAGGTTGCCACAACGCTGATAAACGAACTTTTGAACAATCTGGAGGTATTAGACGTGATCAGACAAATTAGTTTTAAATCCCTGTCACTAAGTTTTTCGTCTGTTAGGACCTGACATGTATTTGCTAAGAAGGTCTAGGAACAGAATTACTAAAAATATTAATTTGAGAATTCCTTAGTTCCTCAAAACCTGGCTGTCAGTTTAGCATTACTTAATATGACTTGAAATATATTTGCTACAAATGAATTGCGCCTACGAAAAACATTTTCCAAGAAAAAAATCGTTAAATAATAAACATTTAATCTTTAATGATGTTCAATTAACAACATGACATGTGCGAGGGAAAGATCACATATAACGGTTGCGTCATAACAAAAGATTTGTTTTTTTGTTTAATGATAATCGTAACCTTTATTAAAAGCTCTTCGCGTTTTTTCTGTTCGCCTTAATAAGAGTGGTGAACCATTCATAAAAAATCCGGGGGTCGTGTAGGCTCACAAAACGTAAATAATCGCATAATAAGAGAAGCTATATTTCTTTTGACTGACACTTCTCTTTCGAGAAAACGAAACACGACACCTTTTTTCATTTTTTTGTTGTCTTCCAACAAAATTATAAATCATTTGTACCCGATTCAACTAAACAAAACATATATATGAAATACAATTAAAAAAGAAAAGCATAAAAACATTCGCTTTAAATGATGAATGAACACCGCGGACAGACACAAATTTTTTTCTTCGTTGACTTCTCAAGCTTTGAGCATAATTTTTACAGCCAAAATTCGAAAAGTCAATAAATGACATTCTTTTTAATATAGCAATATTGTAGCGATTAAAAGATCGGAAACTGTTTTAAACATCATGAAAAATGCATACATAGAAAACGTGATTTCAACTTATGTTTATATCAAACAGGGAAATAGCTGTTTCTGAAATCTCCTTATTTTTTTGAGAAACCAACTTCCAGTTAGGTTGCATGTCCTGTGAAAAAAAATCTGATTTAGGGTGTGTTTTCCTCAACTTTGTAAAGAGGCCGAAATGTACATTCACTTCGGTAGAAAATTGGAAAAACAGAGGGCGATCGCCTTTAATGTTGAAATTGAGCTTGAGTTTTATCTGATCTAATTCCATTTCTTATTTTGATCGTATACTGTAATATTCTTTCTTAAAAAAATAAATCATCTTAAAAAACCTCCAACTTTTACGGAGTCGCCGAAAAAGAAATGAGATTTTGCTACATCAAACATTCATGTGAATTGCTTTTTTCTAAAATAGAACAGAGGTGAATTTCCTTCCTTCACAAATATATGAATCGATACAAAATTCTGTGGGAGTCCCATTGGCTTTCTCTCCTTTATTCGTGCATAAAGACCAGAAAACACACACAGTATTGTATTCCTTAGTTGTTGATTTAAGAAAAACGAAAAATGGGACTGCAGTGCTTTATATGTAGACCTAGTATAGCCAAAAAGCCCGAGGCTGGTGCACGAGGTAGACTAGGATGCTGTAAACCGGGAAGACAAGAGGCAAGACTTATTAATACACCCGCCGAGAACAAAATGAACTGAATTTCCCACAGTATCTGTCGCAAACAGATGTCATTCACAAATGCATTTAATAGGATATATGTAATAAAGCTATTGACATAATAAGTCAATCGGTCATTACATTTGGCTGTGAGCAGTGAATCATTCAAATTGTTTCTCCACGCACACATCAACAAATACAATGTAATGTTTATTTTGGGTCGCGGCTTTTGGAGAACATGAATGTAGTTTTGGTTGGCTGCGGTAGAAAAGCAGTTATAATACTCGAAGGATTAATAACAGGAGATAGGTTTCAAAACCAAAAATTACTAGAGAAGGCGTCCTCATACTGTTGTGTACTGCACGTCTCACAAAAACACCCACTCTTTCAAAAGTTAAAATTCATATGTTCCAGCCCTCGCGTTTTGAGCGGGACAACCGTGTTGTTCTTTGATTCAGGTGAAATTTTATATTGTATGCAAAAATGCAATAAAACACCTAAAATTCTCGTTTTTGGTAATGAAAGGTCTTGAGCGAATGAAAATTGGATCTTGTAGAAATAACACTCGCTTATTCTTTCTAAAGTTCAAAATAGAATTAGAAAAAAGCAAGAAAACCAGTAATATTGACACAAAGGTTTTATAGAGATTACTTATGACAGTGACTGACATATGGAGAATTTCGGAATGTCTGTATCACGGATGCCAAGAAAGTTTCCAATTGTTCTTTGCTTCAAGCACGGAAGAGTGAAAATAGAGGTTTCTCCTATTTTTCCTCTGTAAAACGAATTTATTTTAAGAAGTACATGATAAAAAGTTTATTGAAAAAAGGTTTTGAATAAAGAAAAGATTTTTTTTTGTGTGTGAATACTCTTTTAGGTCGAGATAATGTAAAACAATAAATGGGAGAGATGTTGTCATATCCGAGACAGGGATTAAATTTGATCCCTACGAAAAATGAATTATCAAACAGACACGTGAAACAGATGGCAACAAAAAAGAAGACGCCCAGAATTTTGTAGGGCTCCAAATTTCTGTTTTGGACCCTATCGTCTACCTTCAGTTGTATCTTTTATTCATCAAAAAGCTCGAAACTGTCAAAGTTTCTGAACACAAATCTACGCCGTATCGTTCTTTTCAAAAAGCTCCAAATTTTGAAAGACCTGACAGTTTTCGACTTTTCAACCCTAATTTCTGCAAAATGGTGGTTCCTTCAAAACAGTACCATATAAATATCAATGACAAAACGAAGAAATTTATCTGAAAGGTTTTGGTAAACTTAAACAACGTTACGTAATTTCAGACCAAAAGTAACGCAAATTTAGCGCTTGTTTAACCCCGGTTTAACTCTATTGTCAGCATTATATCGTAAATGTTGAGCAGAATGTAAACTTTATCAAAGTAACAGTAAACGTAACATACAAATAACATACGCTTAATGCTAGGTTAATTCCTTTAGTGGCAATTTATCTAAGCTAAAATCTCACAAATTATTGGCAGAGAAGCTTGACCATATAAACCGGTAGTCTTAAGCCTTGGTCTCTATGACGTTTTTGTGTATGAAAATGTTATCACACGTAAGAATTTGGCGAACGGAAAAAACAGTTATCTCTATTGCTATAAAAAGAAAAGCCAAAGTTTAGCAATTACGTAGGAGTCGCAGTAAAATATGTTTGGAAGAACGAATGAACTAGACCTTTCCTAGTCTATCCGATAAACCGTTTCGGGCTTTTTGGCCCTGCATATGGTCTATCGGCCGACGTCCAAATGGAAGCCTGGAAACTATAAAAATTAAACTTCGAATTGTTATAAATAGTCACGTTGATTGGTTAATAATATGAAACAAAGCGACGTGATTGGCTCTCTTTTCCTATTGTTGCGATGATTCTATTATTATGGTAGTAATCGCAACTGCGCATGCTCCGTATTTTACAATTTTGACATACTCGGTTTCGGACGTGTGTCGATAGACCAGGAGGAGCGCAAAAAGCCCGGAGCGGTATATCTGATAGACTAGACCTATCCTTCTTGATTGTTCAATGATATTTTACAGACTTTTCTGCTGAAGAACAGAGTGACAGAACGTCGCGTTTGAACTGTAGACATAGTAAGGGTTTCACATGCGAAAATAACTATCATGATAAACGGAAAAGTCATTTCCTATAAAAAGAACACTAGGTTTATCAATTACATTATTTTGATTTTGTATTGCACTGGCTGTCAAAAAGTTAATTCTAATTTAGTTGTGTAATGAGTCATGAAAGGGTAATTATTGGATTAATTGCTCAATATAATTCTTTTCCTAGTCTGATGATAGCACATACATATGTGGAGTCTGTCACATCGTAAATCATTCAATAAGATTACAGTATAACTCTGTTACAATTTTTACAGTTTGTAGACGGCTTCGTTAACTAAATCAACGAGATAGAATACACGTAGATTTGTTTTGTACAGAGTTGTCGTACATTCATTTCCTCGGTCAAAATTTTGCGTCGGATAAAGTGACATCTTTGAGACATTTAGTCACCGACGAGTTTTTCACCAGCCATTTTTCTCTAACAATTTGTTTTATCCGAAGAAGTAATGGATGTTGAAACAATACTAATTGATTTTGTATGAATGATGTAAATCATGCACGACAGTGCAATCGGAAACGGGAGGGGTATAAAAGGAGAGATGAATGGTCACATGCTTGTCATAAACGACCATAAAGGACAGATCACCTTTAAATCATCACTAATCAGCCAACATCAGGACAGTAAAAAGTCCCTATGTCTGTTTCTTTATATTAAATATACTATGTACATTTCTTTCGAAGATGAAAATTTTTGAACATATCACATTCCACTTGAACATGTCGTCCCTGAATGTAATCTTATATTTTGATACGGACGCGTCATGCAATCTGATCAGCAAACACAAGGGTCCTTATAAACTGCTAGAAGATAATGTTAAACTCGAGTACGTGGAAATTTGGATTTCATCGAAACTAAAATTTACTTAGCTTCAAAGGGACTAATGTAAGAACAATTCTGAAATTTTAAGGATGTTAGCGGAACTTTGTATGGTTATAAAAAAACATTCTCTTCGTTTGAAATTTTCAAAAAGGCTGGGTGTTTTTGTGCTTTCATCATTTTAGCGAATATCTAGCATCTTTTTCATAAAAAAAAACATTTACTGTAAAATATAAATACCCTTATGCCCGCGAGCTGTGTGGCCTAAGATTCTAAACTAAGATTCTCATTTAAAGCCATCTTTGTGCCACACAGTATATTATGAGATTTGCACTTCATAAAAAATGTCTTCGACAAAGGAATTTCGACATTTTGAGCCTTCTTAATCTGTCATTTGAAAACAAGACTCGGCAGGATATCTGGTAGATCTGTCATACCCCAATGATGACTAACTCTTGCCGTTTCTAAAGGATCACGACCTCAAAAAACGTTCGTATAAGGAGGGGGGTGGGGGGGGGGGGGGGTTTGAATGAGCTCTGGTGGCAACTATCCATTGAATAAATCAGAACTTTTTTGTCGTATACCGTAATTCCTCGTGCGCCCCCTTGCACTAGCGCCCATCCTACGGGCTAATACAGTTGTTACTTCGGGAATTGAAATTGGAAAACCTTTAGCACATAGTTGGGATTAATTACAAGGCATTGGATAAGTAACAGAATCATGTTTCTTAATGCGTTTTTTCAGCTGCTTGTCTCAAATTCAAAATCTAATCTAACCTCCTAGCTATATATGAAAGACATTTTCAAGCAAAATCGAGTTTCCGTTAAACTAAACACGCTGTGATCGATTTAATAGAGATAATGAAGTTTGTTAAGCTGCATACATATATACATGGTAAATAAAAATCAAACATAAAAACTAATAAGCATAGAAGAAAAATTCACAATTACGGTACAAAATGATAAGCTAGTGGTATAAAGCTTGTCTAAGCCGTCTGACACAAATATTTAGAAAATGATTTACTGTAAGAAAAACAAAACAAACAAGGAAAAAATAGCAAAACCGCATACAGCTGAGTTAAAAAAGTAATCAAACTTATTGGGAAAACTTTATAAGAATGGCATTGGAGCTCAGATTGCACTCTCGGGGGGTGAGGGGGCGGTGGTGCACGTCTTCAAAACGACGGCGGTATGATAAGAACAAATTAAGCTCAATTTTAGAACAAAAATAAACGAGAGCGATGAAGCCAACCAAAATTCCCGACATATCAGAAAAATATTTCAATTCAAAAATGTTCCCGAAATACCAAGCAATAAAAGAATGGATAATTCCCGGCCGTCCTTTAGCGAAAGAAAAGAAAGACTTATTCCACCATCTTTGGATAAAACACGGTCTTCGCTGAAAAGTACTCTTTTGTCGAAAATAAATCCGTAAGGATTTTGTGGTTAATTTCATATAAGAATAAATCAAGAAGACTGCGAAAGCTTTATGTTCTCGCATAGCATTTTTTTAGGTTTGGGGACGAAGAAAAAAGGCAGGTGCGAAAAATAGTGCTACCTTAATTTAAAGATAATATTTTTTCTTATATATTTTTAAATATCCGTAAGATCAATTTTTGAAAGATTAGCGTTTTATTTTTACTAATGTGAGGATCCATGTCTTCTAACCTCAAAGTAGTTAAGCGTATAAATTTTTGCGAAATTTCTGTATTTTTTCTTCGTTTTTCCACGGTTTTTTATGAAAATAATCAATCTGTATGAAACATTTCACTTTCACAACAGGCCTTTTTACTCATCCTTGGGAAATCAAAGCTTTTATTTCTCATTTAAAATGGTTACTTATTCACCTTTGGCGCAAATTAATTTCCTGGCAGAAAATACTCAACTAAGAAACAAGTAGCTCTCAACAGTTGCAAATTTATCAAGAAACTACTTTCCTATGAAATGAGCCCCTCACTTTTAGAATGGAATAAACATACGATTTGTTTTTATATCTATAAAAAAATTTTTATATCAATTGCAAAACACAGAGTAATACCAAATCTTTCGAGCCAGATCAATTAGCTTAAGTAATAAAAGAAACACAGGTACATTGGTAAAAATGAACGACTGTATTTTAAAATGAGTAATATCTATTTATTTAAAATATATAAATTTTCGTCTGTATACAACAGATTTCATCAGACAATGACAAAAAGTAAAATAAACATACGATTTGTTTTTATATCTATATAAAAATGTTCATATCTATATAAATTTGAAACCTTTTCGGGGCTTCCAATGCCGCTTCATTTTTTATACTCTATTACTTGGATTAAAATTCACAAGGTTAAAACTTCTGTTTTTGATAAACAGAAAATAAGATAGATATAACTGTTCGTGAATATGAACAAATTAGCGTAGGTAACATTCAAAAAGCGTCCAAAAAAAACTCCAAAAATTAATAAGCAGGGGGTCCTGACGAGAGCGGGTGGGAGGGGGTACGAGGCGTTTATTCGGGACCTTAGAGTAAGGTAGCGTCATCATTAATATTATAGGCTGCTACATGCACATGTTTGTTATAACTTTTTAACTTTTATTATGATTATATAACATTAAAGCCAATAAGACGCTAAACCCTTGACAAAGAAACAATAGGATTAAATTCATGTCAAATCTTGTCCAATTTTATTGTTTTCCAATTATTGCATTAGATTATGAAGTCATTGCAAGAAAATGACATCAACTGAAGTACGGAAAGATTTACCACAGATTTCATTCCCACTATACCCTTTAAAATTATCTTCACATATATACATATAATCGATAAAAAAATTTCAGAATTCCCACTATTATCCTCATAAAATATGATACAAATAGATACATGAACGTTGGCATCTAATACAAAAATTACATTAACTTTTTTTGCGGTTTCCTTCATCTCATAAAGAATTGTCGAGGGAGTAAGCCAGACAAATTTTCGCGTAGATTTGTGGTCGCCAGTCACTTTGTTTGCCTTCGATTTAGCGTTAATTGATCTCGAGAAATCACTTTTTCTTACCAAAACTACGTCACATTTTCAGAGCAATTGTTTTCGCGCCTTCGCCAATACTTCGCGAGAATTACGAAAATTTGTCTCGATTAAGTACTCTCTAAAAAACAGGCCTCGCGACTGTCGTAATTTTTATGATTAGAATTAAAATCTGTAGGATTGTTCAGGAATGAAGGAAATCTCCGAATAATGTAGCCTCATGTAAAGTTTTACTGCCTGTCATACATTATGCAAGATGGGTTTTCGTAAGTTAAAAAAGATAATCAGTTCAATTCCGACTAATTTTGAGAATTCAAGTACCTTATCGGGGAAAAAAAATCATGAAAGGAAACACTTTTTTCGTCTTTCTTTTATTTTCTTTTTTTAATCCATGAAGCCTCTTCAGTAAGTAAAGTAGTGTTGTGGTTAGAGGTTAGGGGTAGGGTTCTATATCAGGACAGGGCGTTGGGTTTCGATTTGTGTTCCCCATATTGCTGATGAGATACCCTTCTTAGAATTGAAATATTGAAAATCAAATGCGTAATTAGTAAAAGGGAACTTTTGCCATTAACGTTTTCTTTTAAACATTTTTCTTATAAAAAATATGTGTATAGCTTCCTTCTTCCAAACTTCATTTATTGACTCTTTACGCAATACTTGAGGAGAAATTACAATATGAGTATACCTTGCCTACATGGTTATCTCAGTTTCCATGAATACGAAATTGTTTGCAGCCAATTAATAGGATTTTTCTGTTCGATCGATGATAATTACGTTGTTATTTAATACGGATATTCGCTTTGTGAGTTAATTGAAGCACCGCTAACTAATTGGGACGTAATTAGCTGTATACGCATTATCGCTTTCCATCCATTCTTAAAAATGTCCTTGTACAATCTAAAGTCTACTTAAAAACAATGTGGACTTGGTACATTTTGGCTGATTCTTGCCGATGTACTTAACGGATTTGACTAAATAACCCCTCGTTGGAAAGATAATTTTGAGTGGCAAAACTTACTCACTTGAATTTTTTACTCACCCAAGAATAATGTACAATTTGGAAAAAAGCCTCGCCATGCAATAACCGTAGGATCATCCTGAATGTTTGGAGTCCTAGTCTCCAAAAATGGTTTGTTTTTATTAGTTTCTGTTATTTTGAAAAATAAGTGCCCGAATGACCCGTTTTCTCTTAAAAGGTTGAAAAAAAGGTAACATTGTAGAGATATAACATTTTATATGTAATTATGTAAAAAAAACGTCGACAAAAGTCAGTCCAGTTAACCTTGGAATACAGTAGACTCTCTATAACTCGAACGCTCAAGGGGACAAAAAAATCGTTCGAGTTGTGGAGAGTTCGAGTTAT
>JAUBWS010078910.1:0-12827 GCA_032270445.1 Darlingtonia californica
CAGTGGAAAATCAGTTGTTTTTCAGGCACTGCCTTATTTTTTTCCCAACCAAAAAGCTATGACTGTTGTTGTAAGTCCACTTGTAAGCCTCATGAAGAATCAAGTGGAATCATTAAAAAGGCTTGGGGTTCCATCATCCTGTTTGAGAAAAGATGAGCAATTAGATTTGCAGGTAAGTTTCCTTAAGTCACTGCGCTATTAACTGGGGTCACTTATACACACACATTGCGTGACTGGAATTTTTCTTGAATGAAATAAACTTTTGAAATTTTATTACCTAATTGACATCAGGGAAGAGTGGTTTATTCATGAAATATGTTGTTTCTATTACATTTATTAGGTAAAATTACCAATGCAAGTCGCCCAATATGGGCGTGCAAGTTATGGATGAATCCAAGTTGATTGTAGTGTTTAGTCTAGAGTCTTTTTCTTTGAAATTAAGATAAATGAGAGTCGGTTTAAACAAAATCACCTAATTTACAACAAGGTTGAAAGTTTTGAATTATAACATCTATGTTCAGCAGGCATAACTAATAGTCTAGGGAATTAGATATCAAAAATATATACCTTGCTAATGATAAGAACATTCTGGCTTCAAAAGACTGGTACGAAAATTAAAATTAATGATTTTAATGTTGTTTTTTTTTGCTATATATATCATAGTTTTGAACAATTTTACAAGAACATTTTTCAACTTAAAAATTTGACTTATACTTATAAGACATTTTTAGCAATCTAGTGTGCAAACAAAGGATATCAGCAATTAATTTGTGAATTCATTATATACAAATGTTTATATGTGCATTTTAAGGGCATAGTTGATGGCAAATACAAAATCATTTTTGCTTCACCAGAGTCATTGTTAGAGGAATACGTTCAGTGATACGCTCTATTGGAAGAATGGTTGTAGCTTTGGCAGTTGATGAAAGCCATTGTATACAGAAATGGTAATGGTGTTTAGTAGTTTAAGAAAATTGAAATTTTCCAACTTAGCAAATCAAGGTTGATTATATATAGCAGCTCAAAAAAATTGTCAGCGTAAATTTCTAATCAATAATCACCTTGAAGATTACTAATAATTATAGAGCTTAGAATTGCTGATCTCAAATCTACTCATATGATGGAAAAACCTCTTAATTAATTTTAGACACAGAATTTATTAAGCCTCTTAGCAATCTAGCAGTAACTGTTAATTATTAATTTTGTTTCAGGGGCTCAAGTAGTGGCAAAGTTGCAGCATTTAGGGAAAACTATTTGAAATTATCTGAGCTTAGATCATTGTTGCCCTCTGGTACACCATTCATAGCTTTAACTGCAACAGCTACTACTGAGACTGTTCAGTTTATTAAGGAAAATTTGCAAATGCAGAATGTGAAAATGATTTCAAGATTACCAGACAAGAGCAATATAAAATACAGTATTTTCAAGACAGATGTGACAGATATGTCTGTTTTATTCGAAGAAATCCTTAAAGAACTGCATGCAGAAGGCTACAATTTTCAAAGAACGATTGTGTTTTTCCGCAGAATGGCAGATCTGAGAGAGGTCTACAAACTATTTTATTGTACCTTTCAAACTGAATATGAGAGTTTTAAAGACAGACCGTTTGCTATGTTTCATGCATCAACCAGTCAAGAAATTAAAGATTATATCATTGAGTCTTTCAGCCATGAAGCTGGCACTGTACGTCTTTTGTTTGCCACAATAGCATTTGGGATGGGTGTAGATTGCAAGGCACTGAACAGGGTAATTCATTTTGGACCACCTTCTTCGTTAGAAGATTATTTCCAGGAGACTGGTAGAATAGGAAGAGACGGGTCACAAAGTTTTGCTATACTTGTAGTTTACCCTGGCTGCACAAAATCAAGAAACATCAACAGTGAAGTGAAGAAGTATGTAAGAAACACTGAAAAATGTAGGCGGTCACTTTTGCTCAGTATATTTGGTGTATCCAACATTCATATTTCTCCAGGTCACCTTTGCTGTGATATTTGTGAATTAACATGCGACTGTGGAAATTGTATTGTGCATAATTCTCCTCAATTATTTTCCCACCTTTCCATAACAAGTGACAGTGAAGAAACGGTTACAGATGTTACCAAACTCAGTGAAAGTGGTAACAATGTACTAAGGCAAAAATTGGAAGCAATGCGAGAGAGTTGTTTAGGGACTTCATCTCAAAGCAGCTTTTGTGGTGCAAATATATTAACAGGATTTCCAATTAAGGCAATCGATGAGATTTTAGATATAGCCGACAGTTCCATATCAGTGGTCAAAATTTCTCAAAGCACACAGATCCTCAATGAAGATATGTATGAAGAAATATATGACTTGGTTCAGTTATGTGTAAAGGAATACCCTGATGTTCATTGTGCTGTACCTACACCTGCCGACTCCTTTGATTCATCTGACTCATCGCCAGAAAGCTCAACCTCTTCAAGTGAAAATGAGTATAAACGTTGTCAACTGAGCCAGAGCAGTTCAGAAGAAGAGTTTTGATTCTTTCCAGTTTATATGCTAGATTTTAATCTTCTTTAATTCTTTTGTTAATAAACTGTTGAGTTTTGTTGTGTTTTATGTCTTGCAAAAGTTATTTGAAACATGTTAATTCTACATAATTATAATTAAGGGTATCCAAATGCTTCAAGCTTATAGCAAATAGCTATTATTGCATGACCAATGTATAAGGAAGGTAAAAGCTGGTTGACTACAAACAATTGTTTTATAATTTTATATATTATATAAATTATAACCTAAATCTAAGTTTCAATTCAATGGAACTCTAGCCAGACAAAATCTGAATTTCATCAGATATAATTATAGTATTTGCCTTTAAGGCAAAACATTTTCTTCTATGCTTTATAATGTTATACACATCTTAAAATCTCACCATCTCAACAAAGTCTAGGACAACTACTGAATGAGGCCATTTGTTTCATACTCCATAAACTACCAAACATAACCACAACTCTTTATCCAGTTTACCATGCGAATCAAATGGCAAGTAGTGTTTTTCCGAGTTGTTTATTTGTTTACCCTAGTTGCATGCCGAGAAATGTAGTTATTTGGATGTTTTGTAGTTTATGGAGTATGAATCAAATGGCCTCAATAAGTATATATGGAAACACACAATAGTTTTCAAAAAACGTTATTTTATATCATGCAAAATATTATAATTTATTTTGTGCATTGCTAATATTTTCTTTAGTACTGCCTATTTTATATTTTGCCTGTTGATGTTACAAAAGCAGCCAACGAGGCATTTTTGCAAAATATCTGTTCGGAGGGCATACCTTTGCTGGAAATTTGTATGTGTTCGGGAAAGAAAAGTCTCCTGGAAAATTACGATGTGTTTGATAGAGTTTTTGGTCTCCTGGAAATTACAATGTGTTCGATAGTCTTTTTCGGTCTCCTGGAAATTACGATGTGTTCAATAGCTTTTTTTTTCGGTCTCCTGGAATTTATGAAAACCTGTTACTCTTTGAAATAGTCTGTTGGAAAAATACTAGGTGCTCAAACAGGTTTTATAGACTCCTGGAAAATTTGTATGTGTTTGACAAGGTTATTTACACTCCTGGAAAATCCATATGTGTTTGACCAGGTTCTATAATCTCCTAGGAATTTTTTAGGTGTTCTAGTGACATCATGTGTCTGCTGGATTTTTTGTCAAGATGGCCTTCCTGGAAAAAAAGAACAGATATTTTGAATTTTTGGCTCGTTGGATGCTGATGTTAGCATTTTTATATCATATTTCAAAGGTTTTGAGTTTTGATTGGCAAAGTCCATCATCTTTTATAGATAAGTTTGCCTGTTAATCCGATTCCAGAAACACCAAAAATTTTATATGCATGGATGTCATAATTTTTCCCACCACTCTTTTTATGAAATAGTCTCAAATGAATAAGAACCTTATAAATTATCAAAACTAGTGAAGCAGTGAAAATTTGGTATTTTTGTTTGACATGGTTTGTAAGTATTTCAAAAACTTTTTCTGGTGCCACTATGAGTCAATTTCATTAGGGGGAAGAGTTGCTAAAAGTCCTAGAATTGTAATTTCATGTGCTATTTTTGTTTGAGTACTGAACTTACAATATGTGACCTTCTAAGAGATTCGGAGTAATGGATTTGACCGTTCTGTGTATCGGTCATCTTTTTTATCTGTCAAATACCGGTCAAATTTAGCTATTGAATGTTCAAGCAAAAAAATTATCAGTCGCTTATTGGTCAACCGTTACTATGCGGCTCTGGATAAAATATGACAGATATTTGACCAGTAAAAAGTTTGTTTCAACTGTTGAAATCAAAGAAATGACCGATAAAAAAGGGTTAGTGTCTATGGGTGTCTTTTTTTGACCGTTCAATACATGATGAAGTGAACGGTTGTTTATTGGTTAATTTAGTTTTTGAACGGTCAAATTTATAATTACATCGGTCAATGAACGGTCAAATGAACTGATACTTTATCGGTCAAAAGTTATGTACTCCAAATCGCTTGGAAGGTCACATATTTTTCTTAGTAGAGATGATTTTGTTTTTTCCTTGCAAAGAAACAGATCACATATTATCATATGGCCTGGAATTTTATCTAACCCAGCACTTCAGAGATATCTAAGTGAATGTGCACTGTCAACAGTTTGTAAAGTTACTTAGTGTTTTGTTTATTTACTTTACTTTTTAATTGAACATATATAGATTTTTCTTTGAATAGTGAGTTTTGATTAAATTTACTAAGATTTCTGTTTCTGTTTATTTCTTCAAATTCTCTTAAAAACAATGCCAAGGCTTTTTGTGAAATGTGTTTGAAATAAATAAAAAGATCTTGCTCTGCCATATCAAAACAATAAGTTATGTGTTGACAACATAGACCACATAAACATGATATACAAAATGTATATAAAGAAGTCAACAAGATACACTTTGTATAAATACTGTATTTTTCATTTTTCATGTGTATCACACATCACCAATGTAAAATTGAAACGTGTTACATAAATACTGACCATATATAATAAAACTTTTAAATTTGTACAATAGTGTTGTTATATCTGCATAATACAAAGCATAAAAAACTAAACAAAAATTTCTAAACCTATTATATCTTTTGTAAACAAACATGAATTTCGAATATATACTGATTTCAAAGCGTGGCTTTATGACAACTGTTTGGCAGTTAATAGCTACTTACACTTCTTTTGAATATATCCTTATCTCAATGTTTGAACATTTAAAGAATTTGTTACTACAGAGAGGGAAATAACATTTAGTCATGTTTCATTAATTGATTCATTTCTTTATGCTATCCCTAGGTTATAGTCTGGTTTAAAACCTAATAACACCCCTGACAATGGATTTTACCTATTTAAAACTTTTGAAGAAAAAATAGCTTATAGATATTGGCTTGGCCATCATTTTGAGAAATTGCATTAGTTTATTATTAGATATAATTATTAGTTTCATTGATTGACACTTATGGGAATTATTTTTAAAACAATATTTTGAATCGAGTCACAAATCAATCATACATCAAGTATGTAATCTTATTACCAATTGAGACATCTACTCCTAACCATGTTTTGTATATCAAATACATAACAAACCTGTTAAAGTAACAGTACCTATATTTGTTATTCATGATGATACAAATATTATCTTGCATTTTCAGAAAGTTTTATGAACAAAAAGGTTTATGAATAAATTACTTCACATAGGGACATTTGAAAAACAAAATCATTTAAAATGCATAGATACAAAAATGCTTATAGAACCTTTTTTAAAAGAAAAATATACATATTTTATTCCTTCAACACTCTACCACGATGCAGCTAATTGTTTAACTGATAAATAATGCATAGTAGTAAAGAGGCTGAAAAAACACAAAAATTCTCAAAAATGACTTGAAGTTTTATGACATTTATGCATAAATAGCTTTATTGAGCTGCTTCTTGAATATGCTGTGGTATTTTACAGCGATGGTTAGGTTTCGTTTGAGATTTAGGATAGAATATGCTAATATCACAAAAAATATCAAAAATACCAAAAAATATCAAAAATATCACAAATATCAATGCTTATCAGGAAAAATATCTTTTTCATATGAAAAAGATTATAGAATCATAAAAATTAGAATTTCTTTTGTTAGTTAACAATTTCATATTTCTGTAGAAAGTGTATTTATTAGTAGAAACACAAGAAAGTTTAATCCAGTTTGTTTGTGTATTTCATAGCAGTATGGACAGAAGTGCGTTATTTTACACTAATTGTTATTATATACTTATAGCTGTTATGTCTTATATTAGAAATGGTCTAATGACATAAAAAATAATTTCAACGATATTTATAAACAACCTAGATAAGTATATCAAATTTATTTGTTAAATGTGTCAGTGTAATTTTGAAGATCGTTTGTCTTCTGCCATTCTTTGATTTTTTCTGTCAACCAAGTTTTAACTGCTTTCAAGTCTAGTACATCTAAATACCTACTGGGAACGGATGGAAACGAACGGAAATATCTTCCTTCTTGAATGGTGAATAGATTTTCATCTACAAACTGCTTTTGAAGGGCCAAAACATCATTTTGCCAATCTGGTTTTGTGTGTTTACCTGATGGTTCTTTGAAATTTGTCATTGCATCAAAGTTTACTGTGATTTCTTGCATTTGATTGTACGTTTTACTGCATCTTTCGATTGACTTGGTTGTAACTTTTCCATTAAATTCTTTGAGATCTTCTTTGAAATACTTATTTCGATGTTCTAGCTCTCTGTCCAGCTCTACATTTGTATCAGGGAACCCTTTGGTGTTTACAAATCTATTCCAAACAAGCTCATGGGCCATGGCAGGTGGTAAGAGAAGCTTGATTTGTGCCAATAGATGGAGAGACTGATATGCATACTTATGTTTGCCGACAAGTTTGAAATACAACATCAAATACTTGTAAAGCCTACAAATTCGTTTGCCGTCACCTCGCTTTCTTGCGTCGATGAAATTTTTTGCTAGGTAGCACAAAGCTAAAGCGTTTCTAGCGTAATTGAAAATGTGATCAGTTTTATTGTCCCCTTCAGTACGAGTGTTTCCATGACCTTTTTTTATCAAGTGGGACCTGAGATTCTTCATCTTCTTGAATTTTTTCCCACAACTTTGACAGGAGTTTACCATGGAGGCATCTGAATCTGTCCCATCAGCCATCATCACTTTGTCAACGAGCTCTTCCATCAGATTATTGAAACTAACTTCGTTCTTCTTTGGATCTCTTAAAAGTAAGAAACGACCTTGTATTAGCTCAAATTCAATTTCTCTTTATATTACAAATGGACAAGAGCACAACATTCTGTTGAAGTTGTAGGTCAGTAAGAAAGGTTATGCCAAAGATACATCAAAGATGCTTAAATTGTAAAATTCATATTTAATTGAAACTGTTAAGCTCTGGATAATAGAAGGATTTCACAATCTGTGCTAGGTTCGATTCCTAGGTCAGAGCGTTTATGTTGTAATTTATGACAAAAAGAATTTACCCTTGATCTTTGTATTCCTTCCCTAACGAATGGTATGCTGAAAGAATCAATGCTTCTGAATACTTTAAGAGTAACTCCTCGCTTGCGTTGACGTCTTTCATAGGATCTTTGGGCACTGATCGAGCATTCAAAAATGTACGAGCTTGATATAAGGTTCCAATGTCGGGTGATGATGAAGTGTCATAAAGTAATTTCCAAATAGCCTATAAAAATATTTTAGAAACATAGAGATAAACATTGTTTTTAGATAATTGCCTTACACACTTTTATAAGAACCAAGTTTATAAGAACATGCAGTAAGGCCTCAAAATCTTGCAAGTTAAAAACATGTTAAGAAAATGGTAAGGCTTTGTGAAGCTTGACTATATATTTTTTTTTTCCATGAAAATATAAACAAAAGATAACAAGTCTAAAGAAACGAAAGATGACAAATAGCTACATGTAAACTAAAGAATATATATACAGTAAAAGTAGCTAATATGACAATATAATTATAACCTACAGTACATCAAAATCATTTCAACCCAATCTATATCCGAAATGTCAATCAAGTCAATCAAGATTTATCTTTTGTAAATTACAAAATATCAACAAATCTTTTCCTTGTAGCAACTATCACCGAATTAGTTGAAATAACAGATTTTAGAAGGTAGAAAATTAAGAACTATTTAAGAACATTTTGAGGCATGAAATTGTTGTTTACATGTAAAGAAATTCCAAAGTAAATTCACAAGATCAAAAATTTACCTCCAAAAAGTTTCCATAGGTGTGAAAGTCAGCAATGGCAGGAATCAAACCTTCTAGACGGTCTTGTGAGGTTGGATGGTCTAATACGTCTAACTTAGAATTCTGTGACCGTTCAACAGTCAAAAGGTCTCCAACAGTGAACATCTTTAGGAGTTTAGTTTCTGATCCGGCAACATAGTTATGTTGGTGTCGCATAATTTGCAAAATACCCTCATTACAGTTTTCATTTTCATCAAGGATACCCAATGACACCTGGAAAATGGTGAAATAGATGGATAGTTTCACGGATGACTAGTTATTCTATTAACTATTGCAATTAAGTTGTGCAATCTACTGAAATTTCTATCTACTTGAAAATGACATACACTCTTCAATTGACATTAAAAGGGACCCACTCAAAAACATCATGAAACATAAAATTTCACATAATATCAGCCATGTGATTTAGCAGTGAAACTATATTCCAAAAATCTGAAAATGGGTTTAAGTTATGTAGCAATTTTCCAACAAACAAAAAAAGAAGTATCGGGTCATCTATGAGTAACAAATAATCTGCACATACTACTTTTGACTTTTCATTAACCAATTTGTCATATTCATGGGAAATGTGTGTAGGTACAAATGGTTTAATCCACTGCAATCCTTTCATATGCTTCAATAGATCTCTTCCTACAAGAATTTTCACTTCCCTCCTCAATTCCTTCTCATCTTCTTCATTTGGCAAAAAGTCACTAAATGGGAGATTTGTCACTTCATAATTTGTTCTTCCTGATGTAAAAAGGTCCATTGGTACTGGAATCCTGTTTTGAACCTAAGATAAGGACACTAAGTATACTATATACTTGAAATACCCAGAAATTCACTGCAATATTTCCTGTTTACATTACATGTTTTTTTATAAGCATAACTTTACAAGCATATACAGGCTCTGGTTATCACCCAAAAAATAAGCATATCATAAGCATTCTGTTGAGCATTAATCTAACTACATGTTAAGCATGTTCTGAGCAATAATAATCTTTTGAGCACAATTATTTGAATAAAAGTATTGAAGCCATTCTATTGTGATGTTTGTTGGCTAAACTAAAAATGCAACTAATTTTTGGAAAACATTGAAATAAGCATATCACAGCATAACTTGAGTGTCCTTACAAATTTTTGGTTAAGCATACCCGATGCCTGATTTCAAAAATATATATGCTTATAAAAAAAACATGTAACAGCTTTTATACCAAAGATATGTAATGTATTCAAAGTTTGAGAAATTACCCTTTATACCACATAAAAAGTTTTAGGTATACTAAGATCAAAATAATTAACAGATGCTTAAGAAAAAACCACGTCATATTTTCACCATCTGGTGCTTCTTATTTAAAAGAAAACTGGTATTAAATCATGCATATAATAAAGCGAAGGAGTATTCCATCTTACGGCTATCAAGTGGAATAGATGCATGTCCAAATTTGATTTTTCAATTAGATAATGCCTCCTCTTCACTTTGAAATCAACATTGTCCCCCACAAGCATAAATCGTTTACTTAGCACTTTGTCTTCTGTAAAATTATGGCGATCAAGCGACAATTCACCAAATGAGACTTCTATGCTATCATCATGTTCTTTCTCTATATCTTTTCCTTCTATACACAGGGGTAAAGACTCAACGGACAAAAGCTGGTTAGTTATTTCTCTTCTAAATTCTTCTTCTTCTCTTAGATTCTCACTGTTCCATTGAAGAACAGATTCATCAAAGCCTTGTCCAAGATCTAACAACTTGGATAAAACTGTACTATAAGATACGCAGAACCCAATCTTTCGTAACCTGTTATGAAAACATGAAATGAAAAGTCACATGCACTCAATATTGTATGTGTAAAATGCTAACTAAAGCAAAGCTTTTTTGTGAGAGTTTATTTCTGCTTTGGGTACATTGAACAATACAAAGCTTTATATTTACAGAATATGAAAAAGGTTATTTATAGCTTAGGATGAAAACAAACACTATATACCATAAGTTACATATTATTTTGACATTATAGTGCTGTAATTGTGACACAACTGTATTGTATACTGTAAATGTATTATTATTTGCTGAATTACTTCATTGCACTTAAGATGAAATAACTAATCTGTATATTACATTTTCAGAATTGGTGGACAAATTTATCAAGGAAAACAAAAAAAACCATGGAGCCTCACCGTTGGAATGTAACTTTCTTTGCGTGACCTTTATGTAGGATGCATGCATTAAGTAAGGGACACGTATTCATCAATTGGTTTCTCGTAAATACTAACATTGAAAATGCAGTGATGATCGCTGGCAATAATTTTTCTTTCTTTTCCTGACCTGATGTTCTTGTTCTTCTGTTCAATACAATATCCCATAGAAATTGGTAGACAAAGGGTGCCTTTTTTTTCAATTCAGTTTCCAACGATTTGTAAGTTATTGTAGCTATACTTTTGACATCATTCAAACGAAAACTACTGGGATTTTTTTTGGAGCATAATAAGTTTATCTCTTCCCTGATCACTTTACTACTTTCCTCAAGAACTAAGTCTCTGAATATCTTTGGTGATGAAAGTTTTAAAGATTGCAATAAACTTTCAGGACTTTTCGACTCGTTTTGCTCTTCAAAATTCTATAAAACAGAATAAAACAGACTTGAGCTATTTTTGACATTTTCTTAACAAAGGATAAAACTTTCTACTTTCTTTTCATTCAAAATTTCCTGCAAAGCCTTAAACGAAAACATCTCAATATTTGAAAAGCGATCAAAACAAATAAATTTCTGCATGATCATGTCGGTTCGCAAAATAAAAAGGTCTTAAGTTCAGTTTGGGCAGTTTTGAGAAAAATTTCCTTTTCAGAAACAAAAAAAACAAGTCCAGAATTTTTGAATAAGGTTTTGTAGGTTTCAAAAAATTTTAATTTCAGAGGATATAAGTCCATCAATTGGAATGGGTTGGAATTTATTGCTACTAGTTTTAAGTGGCCTTCTTCATAAAAGAATTTGACATTACAGTACATATATATATAGATTGGGGTAAAAATGCCCTGATGGCGTATGAATTATTTGGACTTTTAGACTTTTTTGTTTTGTTTTATTGGATAACTTAAATTTTGAAAAGCAAGCTTGGCTAATGGACAAGAAATGCCAATTTCCAGGATATGTGTACAAAGTCCATTACAGGATTCGAACCTGAGCTTGCAATACAAAAAGTAGAGAAAAAAACACCTTAAATTGGTAGGTTAACAAGAAACCTAAAACCTAAACAATTTAATGAGTCAATTAAAAGATTTCAATGTTCTGAAATTGCGAGCTACTAAAACATTGAACTTCTGTTTGTTCATACCGGTGTTGCTTCAGCAATGAATGTCAATCTTTTCCTACTGCTACTATTGTCATTTTCTGAATTCCTTGCCTGTCTTTTGGTTCTTTTTCGAAGGAATTGTGAGGTGGCTAGTTCTTGTCCTAAAAGACAAATCTAAGCTTCATCTATCAAGTAAAGACAATTTCAAAAAGCTCACTATATAAAGTGGAGATGAAATCTGTCATTCTGCAAAGAGAAAAGGTAAATGTGTTTAATATATGAAATTAAAAACTAAAAAGTATAACTTCCAAAGTTGAGATTTTCTAAGAATGTTTCACTACAAACGAGGGAGATATTCTGAAAATTGCATCATTATATTCTTCTTAAATAAAGACCAACCCCTAACTTATCCAAATAAGAGTGAACAGTTAAGCTCAAAGGTGTGAAAGGGTTTGACTCATATAGCTTGATTTCGCTACGCTTTTGCCAATGTTGTTTAGAAGGTAAAAAAGAAAGGAAAGAAACAAGAAAGATCTTTGAAATAAAAACAGAAAAAAACAGAAAAAGACAGTAATATATATAATATCTATATTAAGAATGTGCAAAGAATGTCATTCTGCACAAGGGTTTGAACTACCATTTTCCTATTCCCATCCCAATGCCCTCACTGCTTGGCCATCAAGGCTACTCTCTAACTGAAAAACTAAAATTTATATTGAACTCTTATTGCTATATAGTATCTTTATTCTAGTATGTATGATTGATTGATAAACTGAGATTTGTACCCTGACGTGACATTAATGAAATTAGCAGCATTTACACTTGACAAACCCAGTTAGTGTTAGTGTTGCATATCTGACTCTCAGATGCAGAAATCAACATAAACTATCAGCTGATTTGAAGCCTTATATAAATACAAATTTTTTAATATATATATACAGTATCCAAGTTCATACAAATCGCTTCTTGGAAATTTTTTGAGAGAATGCCTTTTCATTTTTGAAAAATACCTAAGAATTCTAATGATGATTGAATGAATTTTCTTTGTTTTACACAAAGTCTTTGTGTTAACCACTGGTAATACCAGAACTTATTTTAATATAACCTACTCCCATCACTAGGAGGGAGTAATATAGCTTGCAGTGAAGATGATAGGCATTTACAATTCTTATAAAATATTTAATACTTTATACCATGTATTTAATAAATAATTTACCATTTTTAATTTGATCAATCATCTCTCTCCTCTTCTTGTCCAAATT
>JAUBWS010078921.1:0-12826 GCA_032270445.1 Darlingtonia californica
TTTCTTCTTCAATTTCACCATGTGAAGACTGTGTAAGCCACATAAAATCACCTGGTAAGTTATATTTAAAGTAAATATATACATGTAATATGTCACAAAAGGGGGGTTTATTTTTGACCATGTTCCATTGTGGAGCAATACATTTACAGTCTGTACGGTGCCAAGGATAAAAAGATTAAAAACGTTTAAACAATTTTTGTATTACAGCCAGTTTTCGGCAGCCGGTTGGATAACAAAAAGCACTCATCATGGGCATCTTACGTCTGGCCAAAGTTACCAGTTTTTATGGTAAAACAGCAAAAAATTACTCATGAAATAAAAGAACTTTTATAATTTTATAATTACTGTACAATTAATCTCAAAACAGAAGAATTTTAATGACAAATTTCATAGTAAGAAAGACATAGTCTTTGTTTTTGGGTCTGCATGTAATTGAAATTAAAAAATTCAAGTTCCTTTCTTAAAATAATAGAAAATTTTCGACTATCACAGGCTGACAGTTTTTCTGGTTTTGACATATGGTGTGCAAACTTGAGGTGAGCACTATATTAAATACAACTATTAGGAGGGCAAAAAACTGCCTTCCTCAGATCTTCAAGACAGACATGATAGTGTATGTGGGCTTACCTTACCTTGTTGGGTTAGTTTCCCAAACAAGTCTGATTCGATTTCTCCATAGATCTCTAACGCTCATTAGTCCTTCCAACTCCGCAGTCTCACAGCCAGCATCATCAGCAATTTGCTGGAAGTAGGTCTTCTTGGGTCTTCCTACATTTGTTCTTCCATGTTTGGGAGTTCACAGCAGCAGTTCACTCACCAACTATTCCTTGCTTCTAAAACAATGCCCAGCGAACCGCATATGTGATTCAACAATTGTTGTTGAGAGGGCAGGGAGATTTCCATACAAAGTTTCTTTAGTTGGATGTTCCTTCCAGGAGATATCGAGATATGTATGTGGGCAATCACCCCTATATATGAAAAAGAAGCATGTGGTCACTTCCCATCTGTGAAAATATATGTCAGTATGAAAAATGGTAAATTAATCCACATTTGGAAAAAAAAAATCATTGTACATGAAAAAAACATTTTCTTCTTGTTTTGAATTTCACTTTTATATAATATTGTAAAAGCTTGATAAAAAGCTTGAACTTGTGAATCCTCAAACAAAGTGTCAAAAAAACCAAATTCTATGCCATCTGAAAGGTCTCAAAGGTAGAAGACTTATGTAAGCAATTTATGGCCAACTTTGGAATTCAGTCAAATTTCGGAATGGAAATCCTTTAACATATCCGAAAATGTATGATAGTGCCATTTCTACAAAATTCAATGTGGTTTTCACAAAAAAGTTCATCTAACTGTTGGGCTTACAGGAGTCTAAACAATCACTGGATTCATGCTCTCTTGCTTAGTTTCGGTATTGCTCCACAATTTAACATCTTTTGTGGAGAACCACAAGTCTTTTTTGTGGCGAGCTGCTTGGTTTTAACAGCTTCCAGCTGATCTCCAATTCTCCTCTCAAGCAATTGAGATTTGACGAAACTATTCTTGGCTGATAAGGCCTAACAAGGCGGAAATATTTCTTGAGATTTGTGGAGATTGTAGCCCCTGACCTAGGTCAAAGCAGTGTGCAACACTTTTGTTTCTTCAGACCATATTTATCTGTTTTTCAAATAAAAGTCAATCATTTGATCTGAAACACTTAAAGCAATGTTGTAGTCTATGTAGGGGTGTGATGATTTTCACTGCATTGCCCTTTTCCATTCAAGGTTATGTCCTTTTGCCTCTACATAAATGCTCCTTAATTGCCCTTTGTTAAGAGCCTGAATTCCCACAGAAGCAAAAATGTTCATTTTTATTCAGGTCTTGCAAAACTTCATTTTGCTGAAAATGCACTTTTTCTCCATTTCAAAGTTTGAAGTTTGTGATTTATAAAAAAACCAAAATGCTCTGTAGATATTTTGCAACAGTTATCGATTAATACAGTATTCATACAATTCATCAAAATGAAAAGAATATCTTTAGGTTGATAAAGCACAAATATTTATCAACAATCAGGATGTCTCCTTAGTTTTGGTAGTTCTGTGACATGACCTATTTTGGAGAACTCCCAATTTATTATTTGACAGGGTTTTGAACACCTCCCTGCTAGGTTCTTCTGGAGCAATGCATTGACATGTATGTCAGATTTGGTATATTTAGGTGCTGAAACACTTCCTGGTTTCTGTAGAAAAACAAAGCTACTATATACTAAGCTAGGTTTGAGTTAGGTGATATAAATTACCACTTTATTCATACTATATACTTTTTGGTTTTTAGGAGGGGATAAGGTATTACAAAGTCGCATGGCAAGAATCCTGGTTGGCAGAGCACCAGTTACTCCAGCATCAATCGTTAATTGAAGCATATTGGCGCAATCAAAATGACCTGGCTTCCAATAACGCAAGCAGTACTCAAACTCAACCCTCTCAATCGAATCAAGGAAAAACATCTGCCAAAAGCAATGTTGGGTTTCTTAGTCAACTTAATTTTGGTGACATTTCATCTGCAGAGACTAATGAAACACCAGCAACAAGTACAGCAGCAGTAATTCCTACATCTGAAAGCTTGACTACTACGCCGCAAAAGAAAGATAATATTTCTGATGGACATATTGAGAATAACCATCAAGAACAAACCATGAGCGAGCAAACTGCTACACACACAATCTTAGCCCAGGTCATAAATGATAAAGAAGGCCAGCAAGATGAAAAAGAGGATATAGATAACGAAGGAACATACATTGAAATCCCATTAAATGTTGTTCTTGAAGCAACTATTGACGCAGAAAATTCAAATAACGAAATCGATCAGAAATACGAATTGAAAGCTCATCAATCCACATGGAAGAAAAAAGCCAATACAAGAACTTTACAGTTGGAGGGGTTTGATTTGGTTAATATTGAGAACAACATAGCATCAATGGAAGATTTGGCATCACAGGCGAGAGAAACCTTGAACTCATTCCGGAGAAAAAGGGTTCGATTCCCTAATGGATCGTCTAAATTACCACAGGAATGTTTTTTCTGTCTAAAAACGTTGTCAAATCGTAAGAAACTCCGTGAGCACCAGTTCAGTGTTCATTTCAAGAACGTTGGTGAATTTATGTGTGGAATTTGCAAACAGCGATTTGTATTTGGTAGGCAGTTAAAAGCACACATGTTGGTACATTCAGACAACCGGAACTTTCAATGTAACATATGCGGGCTGACATGCAAGAGACGTTCGCATCTTCACAAGCACATGGATACGCACTGTAAAGAGAAGAATTATAGATGCGATGTCTGCCATAAGAATTTCAATGTCCAAGCCGAATTAAAATCCCATTGTTTCGATGAGCACAAAAACCAGATTGGTAAATGTAACGTTTGTAAACAAACACTACACACCCCGTTTTCTGTCTATATCCACAGCATGCGGCATTCTGGAACCAGAAATCACTTGTGTGACACGTGTGGAGCCACGTTCAAACGTAAACAACATCTAATTGCACATATGAGTATTCACAGTGAAACAAAAGAGAAGCTGAAGTGTCCTGGTTGCGATAAAGAATTGCCGGATAAAAAGTACCTTCGAAAACATTTGGAGCAGTTCCACAAAGACTTGGCGGCCACCTACCGTTACGATTACATTTGTCCGGTTTGTGACAAAGATTTTGCTTATAAGGTATGCGTTTAATGATTTAGGACATTTATATTGAAGAAAGGATCGTGTCGATTTTTTCGGAAAGATCATTACAGTCTTCGTGTTGCCATTGATTTATTGAGATTTTAATACTCAATGCGTCGTTAAATACATCAGAGTTTGTTTTTGTTTTTTCTAAAAAAATGACAAAGAAAAAACAATTTGCCCCATTAAATCCGACTACATTACTGAGAGTGGCTTATTTTCTGTTAAAATATATACTTTTCTATGTATCCAGGGAAGACTTGACGAACACATGAAGTTGCACGATAACGAAACTGAAGAAGAACGCTTTGTGCGTGCTCGAAAAAAGCGTGTTGACTCTTTATCAGATGAAGCAATAAATCAGATCAGCGATCACGCCATCAAACACGTCGATCCTAAAACGCAAGAAGTGAAACTTCGATGTAAGCTATGCCGTAAACGAGAGTTTCGAATGATATCAAGTTTCGAGAAGCACGTTCTGGATCATAAAGCTGGTCGCATCCAAAGCCCTGGCGAATCGTTTGAATGCGATGAATGTTGCCGTTCGTTTAACAGTACTAAGCGACTGGAGAGACACAAGCTTACACATCAACTGAAGAAGAGCGAATTGCATGAATGTTCCCGATGTGAGCAATCATTCATGGCAAAGAGCATCCTGCAAGCTCATATTCGAAAATGCACTGGTAGTTCAACAAAAGAAAATAGAGGCGCGGAAAAACGCAAGGCTACATTGAAAGCAAAGGAGTTGTTGTTACGTCACGCTCGTAACATGGATGTTGATGAAGATGATGATGAAGATGACGTCATCGAGGAAGAAGAGCAACAAGATAAAACGGAATTATTAGGCGCTGTGGAGGAGATCGTTCAAACGGAACAAGTCAACGAAATAGAGGAAGCTGTACCAATGGTTGCTATGCAACATGAAGCAGCTGGTAAGGATGTCAGTGAAGATTCAGGGGATCTGAAGTTTAAGGAACAGCAAGCGAATATTACAACATCAGATGATATACAAGAGGAGGCAGCACTGGTAGCTCTCCAGGTGATCGAAGAGAATCAAGGTAAAACCAATCTGCAGCAGATCATTAATAACCCTCATTCAAATGCCGCTATTTCATTTGTGATGGATTGCGTAAGTCAAGTTGTTGCTAGTGAGCAAGTTTTGACATCATCTGGCGTCGAATCGGAGTCTGCAACAGACCAAGACAGGTTGGTTGAAATTACGATTTCTGCTGACACTATCTCAAATATCGACAGTCAACCTGGCGGTGGAACAAAAACAGATTTAAACACAAACGTCCATTGAGTATAGGCATTTTTACTTAACTATTAGAACGAGACATATAGTTATCCTTGGTGAAAGCAAATTGTAAATAGATAAATAGATGGTATAGATTGTATTAGGATTTTGGTGTGTTTTATTATTTTATTTAAAAGTTCATTGATGTGTAAATTGTGTTCTGAAAAGGATCTATTTGTTGATATAATAGTCACTTAAAGATTGGGAAAATCGAAAGAAATTTTATATATTTAGCCTTTTGAAAGATGTTTTAGTGGTTGCTGGTTGAAAATCACTGGTAAATTTGAATGGGCTTTCGATTTTCTATTTAGATTTTTACGAATTTTGAAAGACAAACGTTCGATATTCTGGCTACATTCGCAACCCCCGGGGGGATTGGAAATGGAGAAAATAATATTTTTGTCATTTCTACTGTCCTAGATTCCTGGGTGGACTCCAGTAAGTTTCTTAAAAGAGTGCTTGTATTGGTATTAGATGGGTTAATAAGGTCTGATGCGTGGTCAGTGTAAATCGACCGTTTTGTTAAGTCACTAAAAAAAGTTGGGATGGAAAATTTTTGGCATACCGGAAAAATAGCAATTCAGGACTCAAAACCCTTCCACGGAACTTAGGACGGTGGACCCAGGATTCGGGACTAAATCGGTATCAGAACGTCCAGAAACTGGAGTTTGCTGCTCCGCACCCAATTTCTTCTTTATATGCTTGGAATTCAGTTGCCGTCAATACTATTGGGAAAATTTGCTAAAATAAACCTTTCTCATCGATTTGACTAACTTTTTCTTGGCAAAGAATTCCTAAATGTAAAACTGCAACTTATTATTATTTCGCTTAATGGTCGGTAGCAATAATTTACCTTGCAAGGGAAGAAAATATTGTAAGAGTAAATAGTCGAAATTTCGCGGAATTAACTTTCGCGGAAAAGGCCAAAAAACGCGAAACCGCGAAAGTTTCTGACCTTAAAGTATTAGGAACTCTTTTTTTCAGAAAATCCATTATGAAATATAAAAAAAATTCCACCTTTATCGCAGCTATCATTGTAAACCATACACGAACGAACATAAAATCTACTGTTAGAAGGATTGCGACAAGTTTTGAAAATTTAACCACCCATCCCGTTTATTTCTTGAGCAAAATTTCCACCTCCCCGTTTATTCTGTCACGAGATTAATGTTCACTAATCAATGCTTTCTCGGTCAGGTTGCTGCCAGAAATACGAGGTGAATTTCTGTGATGCTTTTCTAACACTTGAACGGAATACAGTAGCAGGACCCGCGAAAGTTTATTCCCGCGAAATGCCGATTTTACAAAATTTTCACAATTATTCGTCATTTTATACATTTCTTGTGCAAATATATCGAAAAAAATCTGTGATCCGCGAAAGTTAATTCCCGCGAAACATCTCGAAATCGGTCATACGCGAAAGTTTATTCCCGCGAAATACAAAAATTTCGCGGTTACGCTGATCCGCGAAAGTTTCTGACCTTAAAGTAAGGAGTGGGTGGAAAAAGTTTCAGATTTAAATAAACGGTGTGGTTTTTTCCGGATATGAGAGTAGAAATACAGTAAACTCTCGATAAGTGGGACATACAAATCGCTTTAGTAACATTCGACACTTGTGGCACTGCTAGCTTCGGTCACTACAGAGCATATTTTGTACAAAACACTTCCGATAACTGGAACATTTGCTAAGTGGGACATTTTCTATTTATTCCATGTTTACTTTTGCTTGATCCCTTCAGTGTCCAACTTATCGAAAGTATACTGTATTCCCTATCCCATCTTCCCGAACAATCCTCTAAAATTAGCACGCGAAATTCTTCGAAAGGCGTGTTTTCGCGAAAATTAATAAAATTAGTTCTTTTTCAGTTTTTTCTCTCATCAAAAATTATTAACTGCTTCTGTGCCGGGAACTTTCAACATTTTGGGAATCTTGACTAGGGACCACTTCCCAAGTGTCAGGACTGTAAAAAAATTTGAAATCACATGACAAATATGTTTGTCATTGGCACTTAAGTGGTTAAAGAAGAAATCGTCTATCCCGCATCAGAAATCATTTTCACCGTCCAAAACGACATTTTTTTATCTTTATCGGAAATTTAGCAATAGCTATCGCAACTCTTTTTGTCCCTGCAGTAAGAAATGTGAGTTATTTGATTTCGCAAAACCCACGAGATGTTTCCACAGGGTTTATACAGCCATTGGAAAAAATTTTCCCCTCACTTTTGTGCTTAAAGTATATTTTCCCCCTGATTTTTTTCAGAACAAACATAGTTTTACCCCTGACTTCTGAAGTGAATACAGTATTTTACCCCTGACTTTTAGGAGACCTATACACTTTATTCGTATGAGCATATGAAACCAATCAATGCTTTTTACTAAGAACTTAAGAAACAGTGATTCAGAGTCTTAACATTAGCCTCCTGATAATATTTTGATCACGAAAACAAAAAAGTAGATTGCCGTCCCTCCCATAATATGGCGAAATCAACTTTTCTCCCTAACCATCCATGAAAAACGTTGAATTCCCTTGACCACTTTAAAATTCCCCGACTTTTTGGCCAAAGACCCTTTTGCCCCTGATATTCCCTGACCATATAAACCCTCATTCCATTTACACGATTTTTATAAGCAACGTAATATCTTGCTTCAGGTTTCGCAGCCTTGTTGCTATTTTTGAGCCGAATTTTTGGATTTGTCACAATTCCACTGGTCTGTATCAAATACTCCCGGAAACAGAAAATAACTTTTTCTTCAAAATTCTGGTACAGGGTACAATACATATCACCCTGTGTCTTTGATACAACCAAAATCCTTAATCTAGTTTTTCCTTTCATTTTATTTTGCATGTCATGTTACTATGTCACCTATGCATGTTATTTTCCAAAAATTGAGACTTCGTCAACGAATATCAATAATTGATGTCTAATGTCCTGGAATAGGCAGGGACTTAAATCTTGTCCCTGGAATTCCTTAAATTTGGGAAAATCATTAACATAGATTTTTAGGTTTAGGTTTTTTCTTCAATTATAGCTTTTGTATAGATCGTTATTCATAGTAGTTGCTTTTGGTTTGGTTTTTGTACCTTTGTGGAAAAAATTTAGCGGTTTTTTCATTTTGAGAAATCTAAAACTTAATTTATTGTAAGCGGTGAAGTCAAAAACGAGTGCCCAAAAGTCATGACATTTGAGACAAGGCACGTTGTAGAATAACATTTCAGTGTGTTAATTAATTGATCACCACGTAAAAATCTATTTACAAATTTATCATTCGTAATAATATTATGCACAAGGAAGGATAAAAATAATAATCTAAACCAATAACTTAAAATATTTTACATAAGTGCTTGGGACAGTAATGCTTTCTGTTCTATTGATAAACGCTGAGGGAATTCAATGTTGAACGCGATTATTAAATTTCCTCGTTTGTTGGGAGTCTTAGAAATTGGCATTCCTTCTCCTTCCACCGTTTTAGTGTAACCAGGACTATAAAAATAAACCATAACATAATTCACAACGTTAGCTTCACTTTTAACCACGAAATAGTTAAGGGACTAAATTTCACTACTTTTGGAATCTTAGGCGAAATTTTAAATCTTTCCCGCAAAAGTTTTGGCATATTCCGACCCTATACGTTGTTTAATCTCGCAAGGAAAAGCAATTCGACTCGCAATTCAATTTTTGGCTGAATTCAGGAAACATTTTAACATCATCCTGAACAAATATTACGAAAAAATCCATTTCAACTCATCTTGAAGTCTTGGCACTCCTCGAAATTAAATTTCTTAAAAAGTTACTTTGTTCAGTTACAAGCCTGTTCCACTTAAAAAGTAATCATTGAAAAAAGTGCACTAACTAGTGAGATCTCTCAAAATTTAGTTTTGTAGGAAAAGTTCACAAGGAAAAGTGGCTTTACTTTACTTTTTAGCAGAAACGTTAATTCCTTAAAAAACAAAGAAAATCGAAGACTTACTGAACAATATCGTTGACTGGGATGCTGATGATCCTATTATCCAGTGTCGGTACATCCACTATACAACCAATTAATGCCTGAAGTACATAAAAAAGTTGGCTGCTTAAAATTCACGTATATAAATACAAGTTTACAGCTACCTGGAGCTTTGTAAGTCTTCGTGAAAATTCATAAAAACCACTACAGTAACTTTCACTAAAGTGGAATAGATATCTTTGGTCCTTTCGTTTCACGAGTGTTAAGCGCGTTTTCATGAAAATTGAAACGTATAACTCTTTAGAAACCCCAGAATAAAAAAAAATTCAAGTAAATCTTGTACACCTTAAGAATAAATAAAAAAAATAAAAAATAAAAAATATCACGAAAGAAAATCTTGAAAAAAGAAATTTGAAATTATCTTGTATGCACCTTATTCACCAAACTAAATTTACAGCACACGAAAATCTGTCCACGTAAACTATACTCTTCCTACAGTGGTCAGTGAAAACAATAAAAAGATGTATTTACTAGCAAAACAAACAACTTACTTTTCCAAGTACAACGTCTGCTGTATAAATTATATCGTCTTGGTCTCGTTTAAAAATTTGGTGCTGTTTGTCCTTCACAACAAAAACTATATCAGCTAAAATAAAATTCAACCAAGAAACTCAGATAAACACAGATGAGATGTGATGAAGAATCTTTTAGTTCTTTAAATAGAGCGAAAAAAAAACTGTGTTAAGTTTGAGCATGTCAGCATAAGTACACGGATAGCAAGACTAAACGACTAGGCTTTCTGTCCAGATGACACATTGTCCCTAACGTTCTATTATTCTTTCATCATCTTTGAATCAAGTATATTTCAAAACAGTAAACTTTACAGACTAAAACTTTTCAAACGAGGATTTGTTAGCAGGGAGGGCGGAAAAATTTAGAAAGTGGTGGGGCTAAAGTTTAGTGTCTGAAGAAGCCCCACCATGGTTGGGGCCGACGGAAGAAGAAAATTGGAATTTTTAGTCCTCCAAATTGGCTAAATGCACTCTGAATTCGTATTGATAGGTTTGAATAGCAGGCACAATATGCAATGTGTAAGAGGATCAAATTGTTTTTCGAAAAAAGATGGCAATCTTCTTCAGGGTATCTCAAAAAAATGTAGCCTTTTGTAGAAAATATCAGGGGGTTTCATCAAAAGCAGCGCGAACAGAGGAAAAGGCAAATATTTTCTATGCAATTGCTAATAATATTTTTTTATGATAGGCTACATTTTTTGAGACACCCTGTATAAATATGCCGAAACGAAACATCATAAGCCGATTCATTACGGAATAACAAAGCAGAAAAACACAAAAGTGAGCAGAAAAAACAATTGGAATCAAGGATATTAGCGTAGAAACATTATCTTTTGTACAAAACCAATTGATCATTTAAGAAATGATTTTTCTTTTGGATTTAAAAAGATCTTCAACACTTGTTGGTACAAAAGTGCAGGGGCCACAGCCAAACCCCTTGCTTAGCGAGATCCCGGCACTCGAACCCTCGATAAACTCGAATCCCTCGCAAATCGAACATTTGTTGATTCCCCAGTGTTTAATACTCTCTTCTAAAGACCCCTCGGTAACTCGAATAGTTAAATAAAACTGATCTCGAAAGCCCCTGGAGATTTCGATTTTCGGGAATTTATTGCATTCAACCACTTTTATCAAACACAAGCAAAAATCAAATCCAACTCAAATTTCATCGTGAAACGAATTTTTTTACATCAAAAATTCACCTGGAATATTATTAGGTCCTTGGTCTCCTTCTTTTGGGAATGTTATTTTTGTACCAGCTCTCCATCCAGGTTTAACGTTAATAGTAAGGATCTTGTCTCTTATACTTGAAGTATGACCATCTTCGTTCATCACCTGTCCAAAGAAATTAAACAAAATATTGACTGAATAGTTTAATCAACAGAGAGTTCAATGCATACGCATCTCAAGGCTATGCGATCGATCCCGGCCTCCGTCCACTCAACGCACAAGTTAGAAAATCTAGTTTATGCGGTAAGTTCTGAGAGCTGATGGCAGGTGTCACGCTCCCACTTCAATGTTCCATTGTCCTGGTTTAGCGGCAATAGAAAAGAGAATAGACTCCCTCGCTAAAGGCAACTACCAATCCAATTGACAACTAGCTACCTACCGACTCCTTTAAATCGAGAAGTATGTACTCGTCCAACTACAGTACATGTAAGCAAAGAACATGTTTCCAATTAAAAGGCTTAGGTAACTCACCTTGGCTAATAAACGACCGATATTACTCCAGTGTTCCATATGTGGGGCACTAAATTTACGTTCTGAACACCTAGAAAGCCACCTAGGAGTTTCATAATCCATGCACCAAAGACATGTTGGGCCAAGCATTTTTCAAGAAAGGTGTTATTTTGGGACTCATGACCGACTCCCAGTCAAAAACTATGTCCCAGTAAATAACTATGTCCCAGTAAATAACTATGTTCCAAAACAGCGCATTCCTTGAAATATGCTTGGTCCAACATTGGTTAAGAACTGCTTTAAGATATGGAAGCAAAAATGCCAATACAAACCCTCCTCGATATCTTCATTTTCTTGGTGCATCCTTTGAAAACCTCCTCCAAAGTCAAAAACAAATCTCGCTCAATAGTGGGGTCCTGTTTCTTTCGTCCACGTCCTTTTATACCACCAAATCCCATATCAATCTCGTGTGGGCTCACCTCGTATAATTCTAGAAGTTGAAAGAAAATAACTTAACACATAACAAACTAATGTCGAAACACATATAGGCTAGCCGAAAATTATGTAAACAAGCTATGATAGTTCGATGTCCAATTTGATGAAATTTACCACAGAACCACTGCATAAGGCTCCCTGTGGGTATTTCTAGAACGATAGAAAAACACCACTGTAAATTTCATTAAACTGCGATTCCAGAGATCAACAAAAAGATATAAATCTTTATAATTGCCCGATCATCGTTTGGCCAGAGGTTATACCTAAATTAGAAATATTCGACGAATGAAATTAAAAGTGTCATTTTTTTTAAACACCAAAGTAGACTTTTTTCACCTGTGTATGGGTTGTCTCCACCAAAAAACTCTTTGAAAACTCTTTCCGAATCTCCATGGAAAACATAACCGTTTGTATATTCACCTAAAATAATCATTCTCGAAATATGTAACTACAAAATGCCAAAAAAAAAACATCCAGGAAGAGTAATTAGAAGTAAAGGCGTTCCACATGTAACAGGACCCGGACAAAAAAAATGAAATTCTAAACTTAAATAGTTCAAAATATTTTCCTGTCAATGTCCTCCTTGTCCCGGGACAAAGTTAAATCAACTTTTTTGGTTTAGCTGTACATCATTGAATTAACCTCAATATTTCATGAAGTTGAGCATACTTTTGTAACTGATATTACCATGGCGTTCTACAAAGACTTAAACGCCATATATATTGCTCCAAAATCTAGATTACATCAAACCAATTCTCTCGTTCATGTTAAAAAAGGAAATTAAAAAGGATAATAACCTTCTTTCGTAGTTGGAACACCATTCTTTAAACCCTCTTCACCAAATTGATCATACAATGCCCTCCGTTGACCTAGATGTCGGAAAAATCAAGTCAAGAAAGCCAAGTTCATTTCACATTTCAACAAACTAGTTACAGCATTTTATTATTATTACCAAACGTCCGGAATCATTTAAAATTTCAAATACAAGTTAAGGGGTAAAATATCAAGAAAAATGTAAAATGATCAAGTTGTTCAATAGCTAAATACTCTCTGGTCTCTCATAGAGGGGGGGGGGGGGGGGGGGGGGGGGGGGGGGGGGGGGGGGGGGGGGGGGGGGGGGGGGGGGGGGGGG
>JAUBWS010078932.1:0-12826 GCA_032270445.1 Darlingtonia californica
TTCTCCCAGAGCGTAACAACGCCACCGTTATTTTGGGCGCCTAAATATTACTTGCCCGCCAGATAGCACGCGATACTCCCGATCGTTTTGGGAATATGTATAACTTGATAAAAAATTGCACGAAGTCTGAATTTAATGTGTCCAAAGTCCAACTTTTACCCCGAATGAGACCACTAAGACGTTGAAAGGGTCTATAAGAAACACATGGAAGTTTCACTTACTCTTTTTCACAATACAAACAACAATGATGATAATGATGACAATAAAAATGACACCACCGACAGCACCACCAATAATTGCTCCCATGTTATCACCATCATTATTATCACTACCAGTGGCTGGTATGTTTGAGGGTACTAAAAATAAAACAGATTTGAGAAGTGGATTCAAAACTTGTGTACCTGTCTCAGGGTCCAATATACAGGAGTCCCAACTCTGATTTTGAAGTTCTATAGATGAAGTTTAACAGCCATTGCATCCCGTAAATGATTTTGGAATCAAAAACAGTTAGTTTATAGTCAGAAATTTTGGTCGGAAGAAAATTCCGTGGGAAGAAAATTTTGCGATTGGAAAAAATCCGCCTAATTTTTGAAATTGCGCTGAATTCCATTACGAGATTACCGTAAACGCCCCTCTCTAATACAAGCCTACAATACCAGGGGCGTTTATTAGAATTTTCTTATTCAAGTAACACAGTTGATTTCATAAAGCTTATAGTGGAAGCGATAAAGTCACAAAAATGAGGTAAACATCCTATGTAAACAGTTTCTTGATAAAATAATTCAAGCAATGCGAACTTTTTGATATGACCATTCTGATGTCGATGACTTTAATAAGGTGATTAATATAATGTACCTGTTATTTTAGGGAATAAAATATCCAATCACATAAATTAAATGCATAGTTTTTAAATAAAACGTCCCGCCTCTAATAAACGCCCAAACTAAAAGCTCAAAAATTAAATAAAAGCCTAGGGCATTTATTAGAGCATTTAGGGTATTGTAAACCTTTTGTTTATTCGGTTGCTTGATTGATCAGACTCTCAGTCTTCGTGTATTTTCATTATGTTCCTTTCAAGGGAGTTGCTTATTAAAACAATTCTTTACCTGTTGTAGTCGTTGTTGTTGTAGTAGTCGTTGTTGTTGTTGTAGTCGTTGTTGTTGTAGTAGTCGTTGTTGTTGTTGTCTTAGTGAAAGTGAACATTGAAATAGAACCTTTGGTAGAACCATATTGTGCAAGAATTGATACTTCTGTTGGCTCCGTCATTCCAGGAACACGCAACAAATCTCCCTCAACAGGTCCATATTTTTCAATATTGGTAGCATTAGTAATGTTCAAGAAATATTTAATGACGCATTGACCACTTTCCACAGTATTCCATCTGACAGTTGGTACATTATTCTCATAGGAGAATGATTTGACAGTAACACCAAGTGGAAAATCTAATAATTGGGAAAGGAAGAAATTTAAAAAACGATACTCATGAGTTTATCACTTCATGAAAGAAGGTGCTGAAGCTGACTTTGTTAAGCATACCATTTATCATGCATGTAAGGTTTTTTTTATCGGGCTGCAAATGAAACGTTGGTCATTGGTCAATGTCCGACAAAATAACACATGCTGACTGACAGAAAATGCTTTTCATCGATCCCCATGTCCTACAACTTTTAACGCGATACAACAAAACCTCAATAAATTGTCTGCAATAATGTCTGTAAATGTCACTGTAATAAATGATTGGTATGATTTTGTTTTTATCGATTTATAAATTATTAAGTTCAAAAATGACCGCTTTTATCACTCGGTCAATTTGCCAGAAAGGCTTCAAAATTAATTGCAGCCATGATATATGTAATGTATATGGTGCATTACAGAACCTAAATACTGAAGAATAAGAAGAAATTCTGATCAACTTTTTAATTGAAAATAAAAGTTTTTTTGCTATCCATTACCTTTCTCCTGAAGAAATATTTCTGTCTTTCCATTTATCTTACTGCTTCCTTTTAAAGATGAAGATACTTCATATGTTAATTCTTTGCCACAATGTGATGCTTTGATTTGTGGTAATTTGATTGAGTATTTATATTCATGTGTATTACTATCAATTATTGTAAGATCAGTCACTTCTCTTTTTGGTCCATCAAAAGTATAATGAAGTGTTGGACGTGGATTTCCAGAAACACAAAGATCAATAGATGGGTTTGACTGATATACAAACCAATAATTTGCATTCAAGTTGCTTCCGCACAATTCTGGTCCACCTAATGAATTGATCAAATACTATTAGTGACAATAGAACCCGGTTTTGAGTAAAAAAAAGCGAAGAAAGTAAAGAGAAAAATACATACCATGATTTCCAAATGACAATAAATCAGATCGTTCTGAATTTGCAAACCTAGACTAATAGTTACTTTAGTCCTGATGAAATACAGTAAGAAGGGCCTTTGGAATGGAATTGTTTTGCCAAACTATCTTAAAAAATTCTGTGTCAAATATCAATTTTCTAGGTGAGCTTAGAAATTGATAAGCGAGCAAGCTTCATTAAAACGAAACGCACCACCATGGTAAATGTTTGACATTATTTACGCATCAGAGAGTCATTATTAAAGCAAAACTGTTTTAACACATTATGACAGAGATTTTTGCCAACACAGCTAGACATAATGGTGAAAATATGCGTGTTTGAAATATAACCTCATTACACTTTTTGACAACAATCCTATGAATAATTTTTTCATTTATTTGAGAACGTTATTATATATTTCATCAACTAAAATCTTTTCGCTTTGTTCAAAAGAGCTAAAATGGCGTGTATTCCATCTCAATCAACGAAAAATCAAAATTTTTTCATCCTGTCACAATTTTAAGTAGTTTAGGTATAAACCCTCTCTTCCTCATCCTGCATAAATTGGTCCCGCTTTTTGGTTTTATTTCGAAGCATATTACGACTAGGAAGTGGGTAACGTGAGGAATCCTGACTAAATTTTAAGCAAAAAAAACAAACAACAATAGTGGGGCCGTATGGCAACATTCGAGATTTTCAGCAATCCATTGGGACATTGAAAATTGAGAAATTCTATCGTCACACCCACGAGAAGGAGATTTTTCATTTAGGTAGAATTCTTTTAGTTGATAAAAAACAATGCATTTTCCAGCCTTCTTCGTACCCTAAATTACAAAATTTTCTTCCCCTCAGCCTACCCATGGTGGCCCTTTGGGTGATTCTAACTTCTAGTGCCCCTGTGGTGAAAATTGCTGAACTTATGACGGCGCAAAAATCAAAATTTACACCAGCAGAAAAACAATTATTAAACCATTTTTAATTGGTCTTTTGTCTTTTCTCATCTTCATTTTTGTTACAACAATATTTTTTTCATGGGAGATTATATCAAAAATATCATTCAGATGCATAAAAATCTAATTCTCACCTAAAACCAGTACTTGGATTTTTGAAATCTGTTCTGTAGGAAGCTGCAAGCCTTTCAAAAATACTACACGCAGATTCAAAGTCATCGCTTCTGTATAATTAATACTTCTGATGGTGACTTTTACCTTCCCACCTTCGTTATCATTAACCTCGAATCGATCACCAAAGATTTCTTTAGTTTTTGGATAAAATCTGGGTGCACTACTTTTCCATAACCTGTTGGATTCGTCACTTTCAATATATGTTCCATTAGAAATCGTAACACTACCAAGAGTTTCACCTGTTTCAAAAGTGATACTCCAAGTAAAAGTAACTGAAGTTCCTTTCTGGACTTCTACAACGTCTTTATCTGTTGTTACACTGCCACAATTTACTGAAATGTAAACGAAATAATTAACAGTTAATACAAAAACCATCAATTCCATTTTCTGATACCAACTTCACATTCTTTCCGGTGAGAAACCTCATGGTATGGACGAACATTTGATATTGACATGTTGACATCACCGAAAGTATTTAAAACATTAAATATCGGGTCATTGAATCCTTGTAAACTAGTAATGATTGAAACAGGGCAATTAAAATACCTAATTTTGATCTACAGTTTTATGGTATAAATACCTTTTGAATTTGAATTTTTATGTCAATACACCATCAAATTTAATCTGACTAAATTTCTAAATCTAAAGAAAATTTCCGATCTTTTAGTATACCTTTATATAACCTTATTTTTCGTTATTTCATGGTCTACAATCAAGTTTGAGAAACCAAATATTAAATCACAATAATTAATTTAAGACCATTTAAAATCATGTTGCTTGAAATTAAAAATGGAATCCAATTTAATCAAAGCATTTAACTATGATTCGATTCAAGATTCATTCACTTTTTACTCGCTTCAAATTAAAAGAAATAATTTGCCACTAATGCCGCTATAATTAATCAGTAAAATTTTCCTTTATTTATGAAATAGGAAATAAACTTCAAATTAATTTCCAAATATGAAGTTTCTTATTTAGCAAAGTTTTTCGATCCAATTGCGGATTTTGAGGCTAAACCACTGATCCCATTAAAATCTCCATATTATTTGGTCCGGATTAGTCTTAGGCGAAAGAAAAAAACATCTCAGAAGTTTGGTCCAAAAATATCATTCAAGTGCTCAGATTTGCACAAACTTTGATACCAAGCAAAGCAGACTGAATTCAAATTTCAAGTCTACATTCAGAATTTTGGACCATAAAAAATGCGTTTTTGAGACAGTTTGGTCCCAAAAAGAAATCTAGAAATATTGCCCATGCAAAAAATAATTTCCAATCTTATATTTTCGCATATTGAAAAAATCACATTTGATACTTCAGTTACCAGTTCGTTTTAATTTTCAGTCATCTATTTAATACTGTTAATTGGTTGTGACGTCGGTCTGCAATACCTCTTAGTTCTATGACAAGCATAGTTATAGCTGCGTTATGTCTTCATTTTCTTTCGTATTAATTGACGTCGCTTTAAGAAATTTGTTTTGATTTAATGAAAATAATAAAAAAAACATAAATAAAACTGCAACATAGACGAAAAAGTGAAGATTAAACAAGTCCTATAATATCATTTTAGTACAGAAGAAAGGGTATAACTTACCATTCAAAATAAAAGTAGAGGTCAGCAAAACCAGATATTTCAGTATTATGTTCTTTTTCATGTTGAAAATTCTAGTAATAAATTGAAATATACAATAACTTTAAGATATTTTAGGGTATTTATTTGGTATTTAAAAACTTATAAAAGAATAGGTCAGGGACCACCAACAAATATTGTTCTCTTCCAAAACGAATTTCTACAATACCATTTGGTGCCAAGTTGTTTAAGAAACGTATCAAAATCGTTTCCTTTTTAGTTTTGAAACGAATGTATGCGTTTCGGAAACAATTAAATGAAACTTTCCGAGTGAATTTAATCAGCTACGAAACAACATTGAAACAGTTTTGAGCAGAATTCAATATCATTTTGGAACATACTCGAAGATGATTTGTCTTGTATAGAGCGAAAGATTTCATAGCAACTTAGATACATTCTAACATTACAGAATATGCTTGCTTGTAGTTCTTATAAAAAATAAAAAATCAACGATCTTGTTGAGACATAAAAGCCTTTTTCCCCTCTCTAATTTTCGTACCAAGCAATAAATTTTTCGAACCATGCTTAGATAGCGAATATCTCATCAATAATTTTCTACAGTTTTCTTTCGAATGTACTCACATTTAATACATGACTACCAATTTATTTTTTTTAATTATCTTACTAAAATCACATTTAATATTGTTACTTGGTTGTGAGGTTGACCGGCAATACCTCTTCAATGCAGTGATTTAATTGGCTATCGAACCTGCAATATTATTCGTAGTACAAGTCGTTTATGACAACCAAAGTTATATCATTATAATGTCTTACTCTTCATTTTATTTTCGCTAATTTTCGTACCAAGCATTAAATTTTTTGAACCATGCTTAGATAGCGAATATTTTATCAATAATTTTCGATAGAATCATTTATTGTTTCCTATGAAAAATTCGCGAGCGAAAAAAACAGTAGTGTAATTTATGGGTCGGATAGCTCAGTCGGTAGAGCCTTCATCTCGCAATCGAAAGGTTCCTGGTTCCTCGTCCACTCAACGCATGAGTAGCACAGTGAAGGTAATCTGACCTGTGAGGTAAGTCACTGGGAGCTGACTGCAGGTGTGGCGCTTCGCCTCAGCAATATATCTCCCTGGTCTAGCGCAATCGAAAAAGGGGATAGACTCCCCCGTTGTACGGCTGATACCGACACTAGGCCTCTCCGACCTACTTACTTACTACTTACTTTACTCAATCTATATAAACGTTTTGAAAGCTACAATCTTCATGTATTAATGATGCATATTAGTACTTTCATATACCTTTTTGTTGTATATATTTCATTTGGTGATGTTACAACAGCCCTCTGAATTTATGACAGCATTCAGCTTTTGCCGTCTTCGAGCCGTCATGAATAGAAATTGAATACAAATTTTTGTCACAACTGGTTTTTTTTAATCCAAAGAAAAAAATCAAAAATATATTGAACTCTAGTATAAATTCTTTCTTCTTCTCGTCCTGCTTGTCTTTCACCGTAAACATTCGTCCTTTTCCTTAGCATAGTCTTTCGGCTGAAGTAACTCAACTAGGGTAAATCTTAACACACCTTTTGGCACAATGAATTTTTTGTTACCGTCGTTTATTTATATTTTGCCGCCGTAATTTTTGAGAATGGCGGCATTTTTCGTAAATTCAGAGGAAGGTGATACAAAAATATCCATCACTTTTATTTAGAAATATACAAAAATGATCTGCTAGGTAACCTGATTCAATTTACCAGCAAATCATGTTTGCATATTTATAAGTAAACTGACACAGAGTTTATCTTTAACAAAGAAGTATAAGACTACTCAATTCCGTTTTAAGTTACAGTTGACGTACTGTTATGTATATACTTTTAATTTTATTATTTCGTTAGAAGCAAAATTAAGTTTTGGATAACATATTATAACACCCTGAAAATCTTATTCTGCGTTCTTATCACCTGTAAAATCTGTGCTTTTTTTACTAAAGACTTGCTTGTGCAGCAAGCCCTGCAAAAGCAACAGCTTTGACTTGCAATAAAAAGTGAAAAGAAAAGAAAACTCATCAAAAATAGCAAAAAGATAATTTCCCTTTTTTTCATTTTTATTTTATAACGACAATGATGCAAGGAAACAAATCTAAAGGGGAACGAAAAAAAATTGTTTTATTGCTTTAACCTATTATATCATATTTTTGTTAGTATAGTCACTTGCAAACTCTCCTTGTGGCTCTCATTCACTATATTATTGCGTCTATTTTTTTCTCTCAATACACATCGCAAAAAGACCCACTTTCGTGAGTTTTGAAGTTAATATTTCTTCCTATAATTCTTTTCTGGTTGGTTTTGAGGACAAGCAATCTTCACTAAGTCTAGGAGAACATGTTCAGAATAAGAAGACTTTGAAAATTCCATTTATTATTTCAGATTTTGCAGCATATTTAACAATCTTTTTTCATAATGAATTCTTCATAATTGAGTGGAAGAATGAAAAAGAAATATCTACAAATTTTAACTCTCATTTTGCCTATAATACTATCTCAAATGAACGTTATTTAGCTTACAATTTCTTTAAAGAGACTCTTATTGCATTCAATGACATCAAAGTAAACCCATACTTCTACAAAAATGCGCATCACTTCATTCTGAAGCTATTTTTACAAAGCTTGATTGATCTGTATCAGCTGAACAGCTCGCAAATGAATGGAAAAAACTACTTACAAGTGTTTTATTTTAAAAATGTTCTTTCGTAAAAAACAATAAAAAATATATCGAAAATTTTTCTTACGTTCTCCTCTAAAGTATTTTTATATTCGGAAGTACCTAAAGTATCATTACATTCAAGGATTTATGGATTTATGCTAAAAAATTTCTAGTTTTTTTGCTGTGAAAAAGGTGTATGGTACTGAGTTGAAATGGAAGTGTAAGTCAATGTATCTTTATGTATAATTTCTCAGAACAAAGTTTACACATTTTCCATGGTGTAAGGCAGATATACTCCTTTATCTTAGGTCTCAAGATTTGACACGGGCAAGCTTGTACGTCATATTTTTTTATTCTTTTGATTATTGCCTAAAAATGCTTATAAAATTTTCCTGTTTTGTCAAATATAATATTTTAATTTCAACTTTTGACTGCTCACGATGTAAAGAAAAACAAAAACAATGAGTTAATGATACCACAGGATTCAGGAGCTTTCTGAATTCTCTCAGGGATCAAAAATTGTACGGGGAACTATGCTAAGGGAATTAATAATTGTACAGTATTGAATAATTGTACAGGGGTGATAGTAATATTGTTATTTAAATTGATTATCGTACAGGATGCTTTTACTGTACAGGAAGGATTTAGTACAGGAAAAACAAAATTGTCTGAAACACAAACGCTTCTCCTAATGTTGAAAACCACGCTTTATTTGTAAGTTGTGAATTAATTGAATTATTGGCTGTAGGTCTATACAAATTTTGAGCTTTGTTAAAGGTCCAAAATGAATAATCGTACAGTACAATGTCCAATGTACAGGAGGGATATTTGGTTCAGAAAAAAATATTGTATATACAAGAACTAATAAGAAATTTAACCTAAAAAAATTGTACATGATTATTTAGAACCTGAGGCAGTTAACACTTCAGATATTTTAGGACAAGTTTGGAGAATGATTAACATTTAGCCTATTTCAAGGACCAGTGGCAACTCTGGGAAGGTAATTGTGGCTTCAGCATGTACAACATTGTATAATAGAGAAATGTGACTATAGTATTTGATAGAGAAATGTGACTAACAAGCATGCCATTAGTGAAATCCATAGGCTGTACTCCCCCACTTCCTTGACAAAGGAGGTGTTGAGAATGTAATAAAAATGTGGGAAAAGAATTTTTTGATGAAGAATTTTCCAATGTGAAATATATATACCAGCAAAATTTGAAAGGGGTGGTAGATTGAATGGGGGAAATTTAATTTGAAAGGTGGGAGGTTAAATAGTCCTTAAGCACTCTCATCCAAAGCTCCACTATTAAAGTAAGTCAAAGTTCCCTAATTTTTCCCTGGCTTTAGGGAAAATTTTCCCACTTTCCTGATTTTTCCCTCTTCATCAAAAAAGGAAAACGTGGCTTACAGTAGCTAAGAATGTTTTCTTGCCTTGCCAGCAAATCAGGTTGCTCTGTGTTTACATAGTGAACAGAGAAATTCACATTGTAAGCTATTTAGAAATAAAATTTTGGGTACAGGTTTTTTCGGGCCCACTCGGTTAAACTATGCTGCAAGGATAGGATAGGATAGAAGGGGGCGGCTTGAACTTTGACGAGGTCACTTTGACACACCACAACAAACAACATTTTCTTGTCTGCAATTTAAAACTTCACAATGTTTACATGTTCGAGCTTAGTTGCAGATTAAAATGGAATTGCCATATACATGGTATATAAAAAATAAACAAATTCTCCTGAGACAATTAAAAAGTTATAAGTTGTTATAGGCCAAGGCCTATAACAACTTATAACTTTTATAATTATCTCACTAAACAGATTATTGAAACGAACAAAATTTTATTCAAACGAACAGAGTTAGAAATAATTAGAAAGAGTTTTCTAAAATTAGAAACCATCCATTAGCCAATCAAAAACATCTTGTGCATAAAGTGTTTTCTAAAATTAGCAAAGGCCCATTAGGCCAATCAAAATGCAGAATGTTTGTGAGAGTAAATTAAAAGGTTTTTTCCCACTGTACACAATGCAGTAGCTAAAAGATAAATTAAAAAAATATTTTAGCACATTTTCTTGGCACCTGTTAATATATCAATGTTAAAAAGAATCTTGGAATTTGTTTAAAACTGAATAAGCTGCTTTTGTGTTTTATTTATTTATTTCAAATATTTGTTCAGGAAAGTCACTTCAAAATATTAAAGTCATGCTTTCAATGTGAGTCCTTTTCAAATGAATGTAAAATATTAAAAATATACTTTAGATGAAATATGATAAATTAACTTTTGGCCAAAATAAAATAAAGTCTAAGAAACGCTAATTTAAGAAAATTGGACTTCCAATTCAATGACATACCTTGACAAAATTAAACAAGTAAAGTTGGTGAGTATTGTGGTGATATATATTGCTCAATTTCGTAGATTCTGCATTACTGATTTTCATTTGGTATATGTATTAAAATGTTTAGAAGTATAGTAATGGAGTATTTCTATAATCAAACTTAATTTAAATGGTTACATCGTCATTAATAAACGGTTTCATATTTTACAGTAAGTTTGTTGTACTATGTGATAAACAGTGTTATATGAATGTTGACAAGACGTTTTGGGTGCAGATTAAATCTCATTCTGCATGCTTCTGGTGTTAACATTTGTACCATGTGTTGATGCTTCAAATGAGACACTTGCCATGTGCAAATGAGGGGTGAATTTTCTTACAAAGAAAAAACGTTTGATAGAAGAAAAAACAAGAGTAATATTCTTCTTTTATCTTTGAACTTCGATGCACAAAGAATAAATGGGGCCATAAACATCATAAACTATTGTTTTTAATCACTTCACATGTTTACAATTCCCAAATACATGCAAAAATACAATATAGTCATTACGTCAATTGCTTATTGTTTCGAAATTCGTTTAGGTTTATGAAGAATAATAACCATATAAAAATTCAGCAGGGGTTAAAAATAAAGAGTTTTTTGTTTACTTGAAAGCCATGTAAAAATTAATGGGTAATCACACAATGTCCGTTTTTTTAATATTCCTTTTTCAAATATTATGAGCTTATTCATTGATAAAACTGACCCGAATTTGCAAAGTGAAAAATCAGAAAGATTAATCAAAATTCTAGGGGAACATTTTTCGATGGTCTTTATTTTCTATTTTCTGTACTTCTTTTCTTTTCAAATTCAAACTTTTAGTATATTGCATATATAGTAATGCCTATTCAAAAAGTATGAATATTGTCTACTACCTCTTTCTGGAACTGCTCATCAATAGTTTTAATAGAAGAGTAAAATTCGTATTTATTCACTTTTTTAACTCAAAATTTACTTGTTTTTTCACCTTCGTGAAATATATTTTTCTTAGCAAGATGAGCTCAAACATCTGAAATAGTTTTTCAGTTCATCCAACTTTTTTCTTTATGCCTGAAATTATAAAAAAAGCCTGTGATTTATAAATGCCTGAAAAACCTATGCACCACCCTTGCACCGCTCCCAGTCTTTTTTATTTCATTACAAAGATTTGAGTAAAACATGTGCTTTTTCCACGCACCGCTAGCACAGATCTCATTGTTTTTTCGTTACATTATTGAAAGATTTTATAAATACATGTGCTTTCTTTTTTCAAGAACATGTTCAAAAATGTGTTTAAAATAGCTGTTAAAATCTGTAACAAAAGAATTGTGTTAATAGGTCTCTATTATCTATGAGTAAAAAGCAGTAGCAATACTTAATTGTTTGTCAATTTTTGAGCATCATAAATCATATGTTGAAAAGGCCATGAATTTATTTCAAAACTTCAGCTGTTTTAAAAAAATATAGATTTTCTGGAGTAACTACATGTATATGATCACATACTAATATAACTAAGGCCATATGCCAATGTTCTTATTCATATAATGTCCTTTTTAGCTACTTGAACTAGTAAACAACCTATAGTTGTCATTTCTTACTTCACATTTCTTAAATAGATTAAAAAAGACACACTTGCCTCTTTTAAAACAAAAAAAAGGTGATACATATCTGTCTTCAATAGAAAAAAAAGGATGTTATATATACATAAATTGCAAAATTATTTTCATTGTTATCTTTGTTAAATTCCGAGATTTCAAAATAGCATAGATTTATTTTTATACAAAACTGTTAGCTTGTTTATGGCCTTGCAAGCTCTAAGTGTATGTTCTTAAATTTCTTAGAGGACACCAAACATGAGCAATTTCTAATGGTTGAATCACTTGCTATAAATGATATATTTTTTTAAAGTGAACATAAACATTTTTGTAAAAGGTTAGAAGAAAGTTTAGTAATAACTCAAGTTTTATCAGCTAAATTATCATTTTCTTTCTGTCTCTATTTGCCGAATTTTGCTTGTTAAAAATGTAGTAAACCATTCAGCCATTGTGTAAACCAATTTTTAACAAAATAAGCCAATAGGTCTTTAGGGTTATTCCCCTCTGTAATATAGCATTGTGTTTTCTGGCAGGTGTGAAGTTTTATCATTAGAACAATGCATCAAATGTTCAAAGAATGTCTTAAAAACGTTTCTGACATCAAAAAGTGTGTTAAAGTGATACACAATGTGATTGGCTTAGAGATATTATCTTCTAATTTTAGAAAACTCTTTCTAATTTTTTCTAACTCTGTTCGTTTAAATAAAATTTTGTTCGTCTGAATAATCGGTTGAGTTACTGACGTTTTCACATCTGCCATTTTACAAGTGTATTGAACAACACTTCCCGCTTTCAAAATAAGAGAAAGTTCCAAAAGCTGGTTTTACTAGCGCGTGAATGTTATCTGATAAACCTTTCCACCGCGCGTGTGTATATGAAAACCGTTCTCAACTTTAGTTTGCTCACGTGAATAGCATCGTTATACAATAATGGCGCAATGAGTTGTGACGCAGCCATATATTCGCGGTCTTAATGGTTTTTTAATGTATATTGTTGGTCGCGTGGTGCGTGTAATTTTTAGTACAATCATTTTTGGGATTTATAGGATAATAAAGTGTATATGCTTTTAATTTTTACAGTTTCTGTTGCTAAAAACAGATTAGTTGACAATTTGGTTAACACA
>JAUBWS010078943.1:628-12824 GCA_032270445.1 Darlingtonia californica
AAAATTATCGGACCATTGGCGCCCAATATCTTGACCACATCACTTTACGGATTCTCTTGAACAAAATTATCTTCCATATATTTAAAGGTTTTGGTATTCGATTAAAGAGGAAGCCGAAAGGACCCAGGGACATGCCTGTTAAATTCGGAAGCAAAGCGCACACTCAATAACCAAATCAGGTGGCTTGGTGGCTTGATTCAATGAAAGTAGTTTAAAGAGTAATGCTCCTAGAATTGCAGAATCCATTTCAGACGTCTTTACGTGCGGGTAGAAGACGACGACTACATGTGGTCTTCCTCAAATTCAAGTATTGCCATCTTGGATATCATATACCGTTCCAAAGCCTTTCCAATGGTGTTCTGGTTTGATGTTAGCTTTGCAACGTTTGAAGACCATATTTTTTTAGTTGGGTCAGTTTAAGTACAAGTACTCGTGGATCGCTTTTTGACTCGAGAAGTTATCGTAATTATATCATACCGATTAGAAATGTTTTACACAGGCTCCTGTCCAAAAAGCTGTAGACATTTATCACAAACAAGAAGTCATAGAAATTTTGCAGCAAAAACGGCTCGATGGTTATACTAACCTCGGCAGTTTGCTTATAAAAGCCATTCGATTGCCCAAAAGGATCAAAGTCTATTCAATGGCGGGTTAATAATGATCAAGTAGATTGGTTGCATTAGTTCGAGAAATTTAAAATTCTTCAAACTTTTGTCTAAGATAAATCTAAGCTAGTGTAGGGTTTCTAATGACAAAATCTCTTCACGAAAACTTTTCATACGAATGTTTGTTAAATAAGTTTGGATGAATGAGATACCGGGTCAAATTTTTCTTTAATAAACGAACAGTACTTAAGGAAATTATTTTTGGTGGAATGGCTGAAGAAACTTCTCAATTCAAAACAGAATATGGTGTAAATGTTCATAACTGTTTTAAACGCCTCTGCTTAGAACATTATTCGGTACTGGCCTGAATAAGGGTTGATACAGAATAAAGCCCGATTCAAATTACTGCAACCTAACGAGACGCAATTTCTATCAAAATATTGATATCGGTAAGAATGTTCAGTTTAGTTTTTTTTCATACATATGTACTTTTAGTTGAAAATATTTTTTGTACAGAATTAACTATTTTTATATATTAGATAATTTATATATAATTTTTTTTTGCCAGATATTGCAGTAATTTTTTTTTCTCTTTTGTTAACTAGCGCTGTTGCCAAAGTTTTTATACTCTCCGAGGGAGGACCATGACACACAAGCATTTTTTGCTCTCACCCTCAGACGATGCATTTCTTTTCATAGCAGAATTTCATGCCAATTACTTTATATAATATAAAACTATAAAAACTATGAATTTGATTTTGTACGCAATATAGACACTTTATTTAAAAATCATTATTAGTTCTCAATTTATTCTCGACTTATTTGATTCTGTAGCCTCTGGGAGTTCTTGATTAACTGCTACCAGAAACACCTCAGGGCACCATACAGCATTAACAGAGATTAGCAAATTTCACCCACTACGCAAGCCTCGCAAGTAAGTCGAGCTTGAGACTCAGGTTTAAGCGTCCAGCGCCTTAACCACGCGGCCACGGCTCCACAGAGATTTGTTTTAGCATTCGGCGTAATTTCCATTGAAATAAGTCATTAAAGCTGTCAATTAAATGAAATACAATGATACAATTGGGAGTTTGTTGCCAAGACAATGTCGATTTGAAAGCTAAAGGGCAGGCTTTATAAAATCATAATCGTGGGAAATATCTTTTTACCTGTTATAGATATCTAATGATCTGTTTTCTACTAAATTAGATCAATAGAAAAAAAACTTTTAAAATTCTTTAATTCCTCTAAAAAGTAAGATTTTCTTACCCTTTAGTGCATGAAGGTGGGTAATTTACTTACCCTTTTGATTAGATTTTTTTGAATAACGTTTTTTTGGTTAAAGCTAGATTATTGAAATTTTTTAACGTACCTGAACGTTAAAAAATTTCAGCCTTTAGACGCATTGTGATGAAATTTTTCCAAACAATATTGTTAATTGTGAAAAATAGCGGGAAATAGTGTTTTAAACAAAATTTGGCACGCCCTAAAACTAAATTGACTCATCCATCAGCCATCAATGAACCCTATATTTTCAAAAATTCCAATGCATACCTATCTTGAGCTGAAAAATTATTAACGCAGCTTGATTTCATATGGAATTAATGGTAATGAAACCTTTTGTATTAATTTGAAGGTTTTTTCTCTAACTGTTAACAAATGAAAAACGTTTAGAGTATTGCTAGGGATAGTAAATTTACCCCCCCCCCCCTCCCTCATGCTCTAACACTACCCAGAAACCCCCATGCACAATATGTTTAATAGCTTTAAAATGCAATTTTGAAATTAATTTTCCATCCTCTGTCGAATCGACTATCGTCAAGAAATTATCAATTTTAAAATGGCAGAAAATTTAAAAACCCTGCTAAAATTTGCTTCAATCTTTTTAGTCGCAAAAACGAATTCGGCAAAAGATAATTTGATTATAGTACTTGTTCCCGCTGGAGATTCAACGAAACTCTAAGAAAATCAGTCCGAAAATTCATATTTTTTAATTCTTACAGTTGTAGAATCTCAGACTTTCAATTAGTATCTAGTACCGTTTAGATGCTAGACCGGAATTCGTCTAAATCTTCTTCCCCTTACCAAAAATACACGATTTCTTTCTGACTTTACAGGAATAAGTAAGAATACTTGTTAAAATGTACGGTATCTACTTTAAATAAAGAATCTTTCGCGGGGAGAGAGTTTCGCGGTATCGTTATTCCTAGGCTTTTTCATGAAAGTTTATTTCGCAAAATATTTCAAAATTTGTTTACTTTTATATTGCTTACAATTTGCAATTTTTTTTTAATATTTAGTTAAATTCGCGCAAGGTTATTCCCTTGAAATACAAAATCAGGCTAGTTTGAAAAACTCTTTTCCCGCAAAAGAATCCCTTATAGTAAACTGAATAGTCTAATTGATTTTTATAGGTAACTGAAAATACATAATTGATAGATCGTATTTATTGGTGTTGCAAAGAGAAACCTAACGATGGATACTTCAAATACCATAGCAATGAAGTAACAAAACATAATGGCGGATCGTCACTGTCCATACTTGTAAGTTACAACTTGTTTAGATTTCTTTAGTTTTAAGATTTGGAAATACTTTATTGGGAAAAAAAGTCGGTAAAAATGTTTATCCCTCGAAAGATTAAGTCAAATAGTCACTTGTGAATTTTCACAACTACTTTCTCATAACTTTGAAATTTATTCGGCAAAAATTTTAGTCTGATTTTGATCTCAGATTTTCTTCAAAATAATCAAAAGATTCCTCTATGAAAAGCCACTTGAACATTGTGGAACTTGAGCTGAATTATTAATAAAGTGTTCTTCTTAGCCCGCCGGGGCCCGATCAGCTTGACGCCTTAAAACAAACGGTAGTAAATACTGCAAATCATTAATGAAAAAGAGCCTCCTTTTCTAGGTAATTATTATAAATCCTAATATCCCTGTTATCCTAAAACTTTTAAGGACAGCTCGGGTAATCGAGTGTTGTAATCAAAAGGTTTCTGGATCGAGCTTAACCTTCGCCAACTCAGCGTATAACCCAGCCGTCGCGGTCGCGCGAATTTAAAACGACGCCTTGTGCTAACAAGGTAAATAAGGTGGCGAATATGATTTGGTCTCTGCGTTAAGTGCTAGAGGAAACTGAATCAATAATGGCAAGCCCTACTTACTACTTCTTTACTTGTAATAGTCATGTATGTTTTTTAGATTACCAAGTACTGCGTCCAATCCACCGCCTGAAGATGTGAATTGCCGGTTAAAAAGCAATACCAAGAAGAAAAAGCAGCAATCTAAGGAAGAGCGAAAAGCATATGAGGAGAGAAGATCGAGAACACCCGATAAGAAGTTTGGTGGTCTGACAGAAGAAGATGTGAAGAAACTGGTATTGCCTGACCATCTTGCTGAAAATCTAGATGTACTGTTCGTAAGTGAAGGTTTTTCTCCGAGTTATTCAATTACACGTTTTTTTTTATGAAGAGCTCAAGATTTAACCCTATTATACCCGGGGGTGGGGGGGGGGGGGGCTATTTACCCTGTCATCAAAAACAAGGTCGAACAAAATTATTTGTTGGCTCAAAATGACCAAATCTAAGTTCATTCGTGCAAATTCATGCAAATCCATGCAAATTATGGAATCTAAGACAAATGTTTTAATTTTAGCTCATTTTGCTGTTCCAAATTTTTGTCACACCTTTAATATTTCATCACTTAATGCCGATATGGGATTGAGTGCTATGGAACACCACTTGCTTAGTCATATCTTTTTTTTTATTCTATTACATCCCTTTTATTTTTTACAGATTGGCATAAATCCCGGATTGATGTCAGCATACAAAGGACACCATTATTGTGGAGCTAATAATCATTTCTGTAAGTAAGATTAATGTGATTAGTGGAGCTCATAATAATTTCTGTAAGATAACCTTACGACGTTGTTATAATGTTCTAATAATTTAGTGTGAAATCATTTTCTGTAAAATAGTTTTTGAATATCGTTATTATAAAGCTAGTAATGATTTCTGCAAGATAATCTTAGGACATTATTGCAGGTTTTTGCAAAATTACAAACCCTTAAATCCATGACGCTCAAAGTAGATGTTTAGAGGAAGACACGAAACTTTTGCTTGTGAAAATTTACCAATCAATGTTAATTTCAGAAGAAACTGGATCGTAACTGGTAATTCGAAAATAGTATAGCCATCAAGTTGAATTCCATCACGTTTCTAGGGCCACTGTTATTCGAGAGTGGTTTGGTCGGCGAACGCTTAACATACGAAGAAGATTTCAAATGCTTGGAATACGGTATCGGGCTCACCAACATTGTTGCCAGGACAACAAGATCTGCCGCTGACCTGTCAAAGTGAGTTAAAATAATAACATTTTACTTTCAAAGTCATTGACTTTTCATTTGCATGTGAATATGTGGTGCCGTGGCCGAGTGGTTAAGGCGATGGACGTCTGAACGGGAGTTTCAAGTGAGGATTTCGGTAGTGAATTTCACCAATCGCTGTTAATTCTGTATGGTGCCCTGGGGTGTTTCCAGGTAGGCAGGACCCTCATTGATAGCAGTTCGTGAAGAACTGAAGAGGCTATCCTGGGTAATAATCACATCATTAATTCATTCATTGGTCACACAAGGTGGCCACAGGTCCTGGAAATCCTGGAAGGTCATGAAATTCGTTTCAGTCCTTGAAAAGGGTCATAGAAAATAGAAAATATAGGTAAAAGTCCTGGTAAAGTCATGGGATGAGATTTCCTGTTTTTCGTAATATTTTCAAATAGAGTATTTTCAATATTTTCAATCCAAAAATTTCAATATTTTGAACCTTGCTGAAAAAACTTACATACAGTTGTGCCGAAGTAAACCATATTTTGCCGTCAATTTCTAGTGTTTCAGACCCAATTCGTCATGTATTACTCGGAGACGTATGGATGGGAAATTTTTAAAAAGTGTCTCCAAAAAAACTACTCTCCATTAAAAAATTAGAAAGATTAAAAAAACCCTATCCTGATGGTTGGTTTTGAGTTTTAAGGTTGAGTACTTTATATTGAGTATTTGATATTTTCTATTTAGAGCTGAAATCAAAGATGGTAGACGGTCATGTCTTGATTTAATTGAGAGACTTGCTCCATTGGTAGTTTGTTTCAACGGAAAAGGTACAGACGAACTTTCATCTAAGATTTGTAAACAAAACTGGAAATTGGAATACGGTATAGGGCCCGACACCGTAATTTATAAGCTCTTACATTGCTTGAAAACGGCTTTTTTAAGGAGAAATTTAGTATTTAGTGAGCAGAGCTGTCATCTGGATGTTACCCTTAATACCGATTGCTAGTAACAGAGACTTTCCTGAATAATTATCGTATAAAATGTCTTCGCATGAAATGTAATTTTTTTCACTATTCATTTGTTAGGGATTTACGAGATATTTGCTGATAAAAAGAAATGTGAAATTGGCCAACAAGATGATATTGGAAACACAGTAAGTTTTGATAAACCAAAATTAAAACTAATTACGTTGGTGAGTCATTAAATGCCAATCATGCGACGTGATTATACGAAAAAATTGCATTTTAACCCTTGTGCGACTCGCATGCGCTGCGGACTTTTCGGCATCTTCAACTTTGTTAAAGTAAATACTAAACTTCCACCAATTGACATGAGTAAGCTTTAACGTCAAGTTATTACTTGTTCTTTCGAAGACCACTTGAAATTTATTTCTAGCTTTTATTTAATATAGACGATCTTTGGGAAAATGGACGAAATTTCAGTGGCCTGTTAGTATATGTGTAACTATACGGCTAGTGTTAAGATTTGCTTTATCAGTTACCATGCATATAGACCACGGTTTCTTGGGAGAAGTTTCACTAAAATTATTAGAGTTAAAAGTGGGCTGGTCTCAGTGTAGGGGATACCCAGAATTGAATACCATGATATGGCGCTGGTTAAGATACCCTATTTCACCTCATCCAGCCCATACATGAAATCTCGAAAGATCAGCCCGTGTTAGGGTGTTTATATTAAGTCCATTGTAAGGCATTATACCATTTTTGCTTTGCTTACCCGCGATATGTGTAGATTGAGATTTATCAAAGTTGAGTCCCACATGTATACTGGTTCAGTTCATCCAGTATTTAGTGTCCATTTTGAATCTACAGTGGCTGTGCGTCCCGTCGGTTACGAAGGTCAGTGAATTTTTTAGTAGATTTCACGACTCGAATCACATAGAGTTTACTTTTTTCGTTACGTATAGGCAGTCTACGTTATGCCATCAACATCCGGTTTGGTAGCGCAATATCCAAGAAAATCGGACAAATTGATTTTCTTTCAAGAACTGAAAGAACTTCGTGATGAACGCAAGAAGACTAGATTGAAGAATAATGAAGGGGAAAAAGAAGTTCTGTGATGAGAAAGTGAGTTGAGGCCTAAATTGTTTTGAAGGATTGAATAATACTTCTATATTCACATCAATCACATGAAACAGTCAGTTAAATGTCATGGGTGAATTCACTTTGTTGTACATAGTATATTATTATAAGGGCAGAAACTTGCACGTTTTCCTCAAAACTTTTCAAAATTTTGCAAGGAAACGCTTCCCGGGAGTCAAAATTGGTTAAGTTCTCAATAAAAGTTGTTTCACGAAAGAAAGTAATGGTTTTCCAAAAGTTTTAAATTAAGCTAGGGAAATATAGTGCAAGTGATTGATATGCTGATTTAACCATCAATTAAAATAATTTTTGATATGTTTTTATTACAGCAAAATTCGTCCCAAAATCGTCAAACACGAGAACAATAGTCGAAGTTTTACGATATTTTGGCACTTGAAAGTTTCTGGTCACGAAAGTTCCTTGTTCAAGTTCCTTGAAAAGTCATTCATTGAATTTACTTTTTTCCTTTTTTCTTATCATCTTTCAGGAGTACCATTTTCAACGGGATGACTATCAAAACAAACACGCCCGCAACCGCCCATATCACTATACCAACTAGCATCATTTTGTCCATTATTTCGGCGATAAAGTCTGGTTTGATGTCCTTCAAGTCGAAATACTTTGTTTTCATGACCAAAAATGGCGGCATCATAAGTACACTGGTCACCACAAGTGATATGAAACAGCCGGTCACACATCTGGGCGCAACACAATGACATTGACATTTCTCTGGATCTGTGGACCGGAAGTAGGAGATGAATCCTTTATAAAAGACAATAAGGATGACGAAAATGAAGTTTAAGTTCAAGGAGACGCTGCTCAAGAAATATATTGCATCCAGTTCCTTTGCCGATTTGCATTTTGGATCCATGAAACATTGCCAACAGCCAAGCCCTTTGGAGCCGCGCTTTACGGCATAGATACCAACTATGCACGACATGATTGCTGTATCACACGGAAAGCTGGCCAAGTTGAACATCGCATCGCGTATCTTATGCCAAGTGGTTGGTTGCACTCGCCCCAGATCGTCTGGCTCTTGCCATATGGGGCATATAGACAGGCGTAGATTGACGACTAGTGACACAATAAAAACAATAACAGCCACACCGTAGAAACCGAGCAGCAGAAAAAAACTCATGTTGAAGTTCAACAGCAACGAGTCTGAGTCCTTTTGGCTGATGGTCTTCCGCATGTTGCAAATCCCGATTTTAGCAGGTTTGGTCGCCACTGTTGTTGATGCTGCTCCAGAGATAGGTTGCAGTGTTGTAGTGGTCATCGGGAAAGTCGCATTTGTTGTTAAGTTAAAATGTAAATTGACAAAGTTATCGCTACTACCTTGTAATATCTCGGCGTACTTGGCGACCGAAATCAGACCGTCCATGACAGCTACGTAATGCGATCCCAAAACAATGACACGCAGTACTAGAAGTTTTATGAAACGCTTTAACTGGACTTTGTCGACTTCAACAACACAAGAGCCTGGCATTTTTGTTGTCCCAGGGTTTTGTTGATTTTCTTTTGAGAACGGTTCTTTTGAAGAGAAACGGAAAATTCAAATAAGTATCGACTGAAAAGGAACAAATGTTTCTGCCGGTTCTGTCGAAAACCTGTCAAATTCTAACTGGCATACAAAACTTGAATTAGCTTTTCCAAATGGATTCCAGGATGGTCTGAGAACAATCCGAGCAAATTTCGTATTTGTTATTTTGAATTTTTTCACAGCTTCTAACTTGTGCTCTACACACAACACATGAATTAGTTTCTCCGAACGGAATCTTTGGTGCTAACTCGTCATTTCCGATTTTGAAACCTGTCACAGCTTGTAACTTCTGTGCTGTATACAACACTGTAATTAATTTCTCCAAACTGAATTTTTTTTCTTGGATGGTCTATCTTTGTTTTAGACAGCACCAAAAATAGGTCAGTTCATCAAAATGATACAAAATTAAACTCCATTTATTCGACTCGAATTCTTATCTGACTGATCGGTCTCGCTGACGAATTATATCCACCTTTTCTTGTGTTGTTATTCACCATGAAAAATCACTCTACGTTGTCTTTTTGAATTTTAATCAGCTCTCTTTTTTAAAACCGTAATTGTTTCCTCTTTGAAATTTTAATATTTTATGGTTTTTTTTCTGTATATTCATGAAATATATGAATATTACCTTGACTACAAATTGTAGAATTTAATAATTGATTCCATTGAATTAACATGTATTCAAAATAATTGATACTGAGTTTTTGAATTTTTGATTTAAAAGATTTCTGGCAGGTTCACTTACAGTATTTTATTTCTGTGTCGAGGGCCCCCTGGGAAGTACTTTTGGGGCTTAACTAATTAAGACCGGCTTTAAAAATCGCATGCACTTCAGCTTTTTGCTTATGTCAACATTTTATTCCCAGAAATCGAACTTTTTAAAATTTTTACTGACGTTACTATAATTTTTTAGAAAAAAAATGACCCGTCAATGGTAGCTGGTATTAAAGATTCTCATAATATATAAGCATACCATAAGCATATTTCAGGCTGAAGTAAGAGACTTAGCTAAGCATATTGAGGCTCAGTCAAAAAAACACAATGCTTATATAAAAAAAAAACGTGTATCAGCATAATTTATAAAATGCGACCAGGCTGAATCGTAATCTTCTTATTGATGCGCTTTTTTGAGCTATAGCTGAACTTTACGTATTGAGTTTTAAGGATGCGACTTCAGGATTGCCTTAAGTGTGATGAGAAAGAAAGGCAATGGATGTGGCGAAATCTATGCAGTGCGAGTGCAATTTTGCCAGAAAAAGAGTACAATTTTAGAGAATTCGCGCATTTCATACCTCGTTAATTATGGATGCAATGAAAATTTTCATTCTTTCAAAACAGGGTCAATGCGTTTTAACGAAATATCGTTAGATTTTCAATTAATCTTTGAAGAAATAGGTTTTTCGCCTGCCAATCACCTTAAAAGAACGGTTCTTTTCAAGAGAAACGGAAGATTCAAATAAGTATTGACCGATTTTGAGAAACCCGTCAAATTCTAACTGGCATACAAAACTTGAATTAGCTTTTCCAATAAATGGATTCCTGGATGGTCTAAGAACACTCAGAGTAAATTTCGTATTTGTTATTTTGAATTTTTTTACAGCTAACTTGTGCGCTACATACAACACATTAATTAGTTTCTTCGAACGGAATCTTTGGTGCTGGAAATAGCATGGAAACTCGTTATTAGTTATGTTATAGGAGTTGAAGGTTAAGTAACACAGATTTTGGACACTTACAGATGACCTTTAGAGTCTAAATTAAATTAATTTGCAAACTAGCTGAAACTAAAATTAAAAAAGCTTTTTAAGTACTGAATAAAACTTTTTTTTTGATTTTGAAAGATATTGGGTAGTGGACATCAAAATACATAAAATTATTCAAAAAAGAAGAAATGAAAATGAAAAAGATGAAGATAAAAAAATAACCTTCATATTTTCACGATGGAAAAAGTTTAGAGGTAATTTTCAAAAACTGGCACCAATGACTTCTAAACTTTTGGTCATAAATTTGCATTGGAGAAAAAAATAGACTTTGAGTAATTTTAAAAAGCGTTAAGTGAATTAAATTTCGGATACAAAAATCGATACAAGGGTCGAAAGAAAATTTACCGTTCTTTCTACATTTTTACAATGTTAGCCAACAAAAAATCGAACAAATGAAACTAAATTTAAAAACAAGGATACGTTCAAAAATTCCCGGGTTCTATCAAAATATGACTTACTAAAGTCTGTCTTCAAAAAGATTGTCAGTAATCTTCCCTAATTTGTACAAACCTACACTGTGCCAGTCCGTCCCGCGACAAAACAAAATGATAGTAAAGTGGAATCTCTAGTGGACACCCTAAAGATGGACAATAAGTCAAGGAACGGAATGTAATGATTTACAGTGAAACTCTATTAGAAAAGATCACTTTAAAACGGACACATTTTTTTGCATCGATGATGTCTGTGTTATAAAAATTCCACTGTACAAACCCGGATTAATAAATCACTCGAGACTATTAGTAGACTACTGATCTGGTTTCAATAAAGAAACTTAGTGACAATCGTTTTTCAACAGACTTTAATACAACTACAGTCTCGGTTGCCATAAAAAGGGTTAGGCTACATCAATTGTTTCAAGGCCTTGAGATCCAACCATCTATATTGATTATTCCATTTTACTAAATTCACGTTCACCTTTTTATATGTCTGTTCTTCTCTTCTTCAGCAATTCAAACAAAAGAGAATGACTTGGGACAAGGTTGACTTAACCGAGGTCTCTGACACATATTTGATAGGTTAAAGCAACCTGAAATCTATGACGTACAACGTTGCACAACCGGTCTGAAAGTTCCATCATGTAAACGTAAACCCTAAATATCTAGGAAGATAAGAGTGGTTTCCTAGCTATCACGTTCAAAGATTTCTTCTTACATTGACAAAATGTAGTCCCCATTTGAATTGAGCAAATTAATTAAGTTGGTCATATAAGGACGAAGTGAAGTGCTTAATATCAAAGTTATTAAAAAGAATCCAATTGACCAAAATGATTTTTGCAAACTCCGATTAGATCAATTCAGACAGCTCCGAATCTCTCGTAACTCGAGCCATTTCTATCGATAATACTAAAAACGCTCTAGTTAAAGGAAGTCTGAGCAACAGACCAGTTACCACTTGTGCGTTGACGTTTCTTATACGGACTAGACAAAAATGTTTTATGCCTTCAAAACATTACAGATGCAATATTTCGCAAAATATTTCATATAAAATCATGACTTCAATTCGGTTAACAAGAGGTTCGAGTTATAGAGGGTTCGGGTACCAGGGACTGCACGGTACAAAAGTTTGGATCCAACGAAATATCAAGCTACCGAGACTGTATTGTAACATCCCTCTTGAATCTCATGCAAGCTTTTCTACAAGCCCAATATAATATTGTCCATTACAATAATAAAAACACTTCGCTCCTCTATCTATATATAAAATAAAAACTTTCAGTTTTGTTGAGACAACAGTTCCTTGTATACTTCAAAGATTGTTCTAAAATCGATTGAAATCGGGGGAAATTCTTTTTAAAACTACAGTAGACTCTCTATAACTCGAACGCTCAAGGGGACAAAAAAATCGTTCGAGTTGTGGAGAGTTCGAGTT
>JAUBWS010078965.1:0-10403 GCA_032270445.1 Darlingtonia californica
TCATCTTCATTGGAGTTGGTGAATCTGAAGAGAAATCAAAGTGGAAATTATTGGTGTCGTGTTACTAAAGATAATGTATCAAGAACCTCAGATACATTTCATGTTCTGGTTGCTTGTACGTCAAATCAATTTGATATTTGTCAGTCAAGACTCAAACTGTCTTCTCGGACATAATTTTCGCTTAGAAAAAATTGATGAAAATTCAAATTTTTAAAAACTCGATTTTAAGTGGAAAATCAACGAATTACAGTGTCTATAAGGTTTTAAAGCGATATAAATAAATCTAGTGGCCAAATGTTTTCGTTGGACAAAACTTTCGTCACCTTCCGAAAATTTCGTCACTTTTGTCCGAAATCTTTCTGTCCGATAAGGTACGCCTGATTTTTGCCTTGTCTAAATTAATTCTAGAAGACTGTACTTAGGAATAAGATATCAAAGTGTATAGTGACATCATCTTATGAACAGGTTGGATGAATTAAAAATTATACAAAACAGAAAACAGACGTATGTTTGACCCCTCACAGATTACTTTATTGGCAGAAGGCAGATACTGCCTTTGATCTTGCTGATTAAATTTCTAAGCTATGAGAAAGTATATGTGACAATTTGCAAAAGAACTTAAGTTTTTTGCTGGTTACCATGAATTTTGTCGACATTCCGGCGTTTTTTCTACCGATAAGGGTAAGGGAATAGAGCAGTAGGGGATAGAAAAATACTTTTCTGTGGATGTCTTATCCATTCGAGAGCTCAAGTAAACATGAAATTAAAAATAATCTTGCCATAAAATATAACTTTAGGGCTGGACACACCATCGTTGATTACGTCACCACAATACACAGATCTACCAAAAGATTCATCTATTGTCATGACGTGTCACGTGGGAAATGCATATCCACCAATCACATCATATGCATGGTACCATAATGGTAGACTGCTACCACAACAAACTTGGCATCAGATCTTTATTCAGTCAGTGTCCCTTAATGATGTTGGCAACTATTTTTGCACTGTTGCAAGCGATTTGACAACACTATCATCTAGCGTCATCAGTTTGTCGGTTTGGGGTAAGTTTATTAGTGAAAAGGGATCATCCAGTGGGCAAAATTGTGAAAAAACTCATGTGGAGGAGAGTTTTCTTTTTAAACGGCACGCAGGATTGATTCTTGTACAAAACGTACGAACCACGTGATAATTCCAGACATGTAGGTGACAGTTTTTTCTTGTCAAAAAATCAGATCTTTCCAAAAAGAAATTCATTTATTAAAAAGACTGGCTGATTCTTAAGAACTAGATTTTGTTAACCTTTAGACGCGAATTTGCATCCAGAATTATTGAAAAAACCATTATCACGTAGAATGCTTATAACTCCAGAACAAATAAAATTCAGCTATTTTTCAAAAGAGCATAAAAGTGTCTATCTCTTCATACCAAATTTGACTATTTTATCTATATTTCCAGTGTCCAGAAATTCAAGTTGAAAGTTTGACTAATGTTAAAAAAATCTCTGTAGTCTAATTAGAATAACCTTAAGGTTAATTCATTTCTTACTGTGATTTAATCGGATTCCAAAACTTATATCGTGCACACATAATAGTATAACTCTAGCAATCATTTTATGTATTCCATACCTATTCAAACTTAAGACAAAAGTTGAAATATCCAAGCCAAAAGGTTTCTAAAATGTGCAATTTAAAGAAAATACCATAGTTTTTCTAAAAACTTTCTTGGAAGATATAAAACTAGCAAGTAGCTTTCGCTAGAAATGCCCCCACATATAGGCTAGCTAGACGAGATCACAAGAAACACCCAGTTGTCCAGGATCCAGGACAGTAAATTTTTTAAAGATACATGACAAATATGTCTGTCATCAGCACCTAAATGGTGAAGGTAGCGCTTTTCTTTTTACTTTTTTTCTTTGTATTGCTTCGAAAAAATTCTACCCTATTATCTTATAGAAATGGAATCTCCCGTGATTACTGCATCAAAGACTGGTTATATTGAAGTCGGTGAAAACATTGTATTGAACTGTTCAACTAACACTCAAAATACTGTTTTAACATGGGTCGATGGTGCTAATAACATTGTTAGCCAAACACCACTATTTGTGATTACTGATGTCCGAAAATCGAACACTGGAAGATATCGATGTAAAGCGATTAAAAGGCATTTGACGACCTATTCACGATTTGTGTTTCTTGATGTTATATGTAAGTTTGAAAATAGAATCCTCAAAGTTTGTTTGTTCGTACAGTCGAATATACAGTCAGCTTTTAGGAAAAATATCAAGATCGCGTTTTTTCCTATAAAAGTGAAGCTTCTGGTGATAAATTGGTTGCCCGAATAGATGTTTTTAAATATTGTTTATGCGATTATTGATGGCCTAGTGGTACAGGTGCTGAACCGAGTTCAACGCTTTGCGGACGCTCTCAATCGTGAAAATTGCCAATCGTTGTCACTTCTACATGACTTAATGTAGGTGTTCCCAGGTAGGCTGGACATTCACTGCTAGCAGTTCTGAGAAACTTAAGAGGCTATCCATATCGCACAAAACAAGATCCTTGAACAACCTACCACTTGAAGCTGTAAATTACAAAGTCATTCTTGTTGCATGTAATAGTTTTTGTAAATAAAGAACTATTCAGAGGGGCATACACTTTCCTGAGAATTTGTATTTTACATAATAAAGGGAGCAAACAGGTTTGAAGGTTCTTAAAAATCAACCAACAGAACACATAGATTCCAAAGTAGTCAACATCAAAGTAACCCAATTCTCCCTTTATCTTTCTCAGATACTGACCAACCAACGGTCTCAATACTCCAATCAAATCAAATTCAGGAGGGTTCAAATGTGACATTGAAATGCCTTTTTGAGTCGAATCCTCTTATCAATACCGCATCTTGGTTCCTTCATGGTCAACTGGTTATGGATGGTGCAAAAGAGTTTCAGATTGCAAGTGTTGACCATAAAGATGGTGGAATGTACCAATGCAATGTTGTTGATTTCAAAGGAAATCGATATTCATCTGGAGAAGTTTTGTTGGACGTCCAATGTAAGCTAACAATTAACATGATCTTTCACGACTATGATAGTGGGTCGCTTTAGCGTAAAATTGAAAATGTGTTTAAAAAATGAAATTTGCCACTCTTTTGTGACATTGAAAAGTTTCTCTCCCAAAAATTGTTTCAAGTATTGTAATTGAAATAATGTTTTGGGAGAAAAACATTTCGATGTCGCAAAGTATGGTATTAGAAAAATTATTTTTCCTGACCAAAATATTTCAATCATGATGAACAGAAGGCTTGGCAAGTTCATGGTTCTATCACAATTTGAAGCATTGCAATATATTTTGTGCTACTGGTTCGTTCGTATAAAGGCATATTGAATGTTTACTCTTTTTCTTTTAGATTTAACAAACATTTCAATATCTGCATTACCAAGTTCAACGATAGAAGAAGATAACGCCCTTGTTCTGAACTGTCAAGTACAATCTAGTGGTGATATCACCTACAAATGGTATAGGAATCATAGGGAATTACCAGAAACCTCACCAGTGTTGGTTATTAACAGCATCCAAAGGTTCAATGCTGGTCAATACTATTGCTCTGCAAGCAACCAATTCAAAAATGAAATATCCCAAACAGTTAATGTCACCGTGCTGTGTAAGTTTTCGAATCGTAAATTTTGTAAAGTTTAACCTTACGTAGGTTTTTGGCTTTTTTGGTTAGGGAGGGCGTTAAATACACTTTCCTTAAATCTCCGTAGGGTTAAAATGTATTTCTTATTTCTTATCTAATGATTTTGAAAGCAGTAAATTTTTATTATTGTAAACTTTTTGTTGTTGTTGCTGATTCGATTTATGATCTCAATATCATCCCAAATTTCAAAATTTATATATTTATATAATATTATGTCCTGTATCTTTTGCATGTCTGTGTTATTGTCATCGTCTCATTTACTTGTCTTTAAACCATCAAATTTCCATCAATGGCAAATATTCTGAGTGTTTCACTATATGTTTGTACTATATTTATATACTAGAATATTGAGATTGATAACTAAGGAATACAAGGTTTTTGTTTAAATTGGAAAAGGTCTTTTATTATGTTATGAACAGGAAGAGTCTAGTATATTCCATAGAAACTTAACGAACTTGGGAAAAATATTTTCGTTAATGAATTTTGTATATTTGCTTGCATGTGAGCTTCTGCATTCTTATTTTAAAATCTCAATATTTTACATCAGATATCGATCAACCGAAAATTACCAAGACAACCCAAAACAGATCTGCAACACTTAATTGCTCTACTAACGGTATTCCAGAACCAGTTTATCAGTGGTCGCATTATGGAGAATTGATATCGAACAAATCAATATTGGTCATTGATAGTATAAATGATACCTACATTGGAGAGTATGTTTGTACAGCCAAGAATACAGTTGGTGAATATTCGACAACAACCACTACAAATAAACATTGTAAGTTTATCCAAAATATTTACAAGGAGGGGTCTGGAAGGCGGCAATTCCATCAACCAAACCAACGGCGAACATCAATCGAAATTTTTATTAGTAATTGGGAAAACAATGAAGTGTGATTTATTTGCACTTGACTTTCACTTATGGAGTTCCTTAATGTATCCTAAAAGTTGAACCCTTGTGAATCAAAGACATGTAAAAAAAGATTTCAAAAGAATTTGTCGAAAATCTTTGAATACGTTCAAACAAAAGGTTCCTAACCGTCCCTCTGTTTAGCCTTTGGTTCATCTTTTTTTGTCCACGCGTACACCTTCAGATCCCACCCACGCATGTTAACTACATGGGTTACCTTTGCCATGTTAAAATTGGCTTGGCTAATTTTTGATAGAATCGTTCAAAATAACTGATTTTTTGCATAGAACTAGCAAGTCATGTCTATTTTTAAAAAATATAAAAATATATTGATTAACTTTAATATTTTTGCTGACGTCAGCATTTTTGACCCAAAATTTTCCGCAATTCGGACAAAATTTCAAACAGCAATAACTTATGAAGATCACGTCCAAAATAATTGTTTAAGTAACGATAACAACTTGTACTTTCTGATCACGTAGTCAAAATTATCTGAAACTTTAACAAAATATCAAAAACTAAATTTGGTTATCTCGTAAATCCAGAAAAGTCTTATTTTTGGCTATTTTTAGAGTTTTTAGAGTTATCACAAAAGGTTTACCAGGAAAGGTTAATATCCTTTTTATCTTCATTCAAGCACCATGAGTTTAGGACTACCTTATTGTTAAAAAACTGTCTTGAGATTATCGGTTGCCGGTTTTGCCGAAGAAGAGTTTTAATAATAATTGTAATCGTAACTCATCTATTGACTCCTTAATTGTTGGAATATTTTCAAACTTTGATAAACTTTGGAAATAGTCTATTTGCAGACCGGAAACCGCTCCCTAGTGCATGGGTCGCCCAGAGGTCCAATACCGCAAATGACTATTCAGCCATTTCCAGCACAGCGTGAAATACGTCCGCATACGGGTCTCGTATATTACCGTATATGGACTGATTTGTTCCATATATGGAAGAAATTAGTCCATATACGGTAATAAACGAGACCGTATTGTGTGAAATTTCACGCTGTCCAGTTAACTGAACTTTGACACTTAATGGGTTAGATGGTTAAATGGTTAAATGACAAATCCACACTGACAAAGGTGTTCATTCATTCCGATCAACACTGACAAAGGTGCTCATTCATTCATAGATCTGAATAAGCCTTCAATTCAAATTTTACCTCAAGAAACTGTAATGGAGAGTGAATCTGTAGTGATGTCATGTATAGCTCGAGGCTCTCCTCCAATCAACTACGTTTGGTTCAAAGATGGTCATCCTCTTAATGGTATGCATTTCTTTATTGACTTATATCATATAGTTTTGATACTAAATGTCACGGTGGTGGTAACGGTAACTAGAACATGCATTACTGCCAAATGCTAATTCTGACGGAGGCAGAATAACCAGATAGTCAGATGTGTGAATATTACTTTATATCTTCTACTTCAGTTTCATCATCTACATTGTCATCAACGTCAATGTACATTATACAGAATGTGATGCGTGACGATACTGGTAATTACCATTGTCAAGCATCAAACAAACAAGCAACTAAAGGATCGCATAATGTCTACCTTATTGTTCATTGTAAGTAGAAGTGTTTTTTTTCTCAAGATGCATGCATGCCATCGATGAAGTTTGACGCATATATGGGATTTTAAAATGTATTGATTTGGCAAGTATTACTTGAGGACTTATTTTGGCCTTCCTGCATATACCATATACATAGTACCCTTTGATAGTACCCTGTCCAAGTTTAGCGTTGGTTCCTTATTACTGGTCTGTACGATACCTTCCCACAGACACTGAATATGAATTGTTATCGTGTCAGGAAAACTTATTTTCTTTGTCTTATTCGTAATAAGACTCTGGTACAGGCTACCTTATAACAGCCAATCAGTAAAATCGTTTGTACAAAACTCAGAAAAATCCCAAATTAACGTTGCGGGAAAAAATAATGCGGCTTAAGGGCTAGCAGATTAAGAGTCGATAAAGTAGTCACAGTGTGAAATACGTTCGAATACGGGTCTCGTATATTACCTTATACTGGCTAGTTTGTTCCATATATGGAAGAGATTAGTCCATATATGGTAATATACGGGACCGTATTCGGTAGAATTTCACGTTGTACTGAATGATCTTAAAGACCAAATCTATATATACCTGTTAAACTTTCAGCTATTTTTTCAATCTCCGATGTAATCTGGCCGAGAGACGGTAATCTCTACTAGCGTGGCCTAATAAGGCGGAATGTTGATACGAGTTTCGTAAAACCTTATTTCTTGAGCTAATCGAGCAGTACTCGTTTTTACACTATGTGTAATGGTAAAACCATGATAACAAAAATTGGCTATTTGTTTTACCACAGATGTTGATGTTCCCTCGTTATCTGTTTCCAACAACAATCCATTCATCAATGATCCAGTTACATTATTGTGCAAATCACAAAGTTACCCTGTTGCAAACTATGAATGGTTTCAAGAAGATCGATGGATTAGTAAAGGGGATTTCCTCTTCATTCCAAGTGTCAATCTACAAAATGCAGGGAAATACACCTGTCGAGCGTCTATTGGTTCATTACAGAAGTCAAGCAGGACATTGATTAATGTTTATTGTAAGTGTTCCAAAGAATTTTCTGTTGTTGATCTGCTATTGATAGATTAAAGTGCAAACCCTAAAACCCGAGGAACAACGTTTTTTTTGCTGGAAAATTTCATGTTAAGTTTCATGTTCAATTACTAAGATTTCTGCGTAAGTGTATGCAATGCTAATGTGAGTTCAATTGGATTACAAAAGGCTGTTTGCTAAATACGAATCTCAAAGCCAGATTGTTATAGATCTCCAGAACGCGGAAATGCAGTACTCTCGATTTTCAGTTTAGAGAACTTCGCTTCTGGGACCCATCCCTGACTTCAGAATCGTGCTTTATTTAGTCCAGTAACTAACATAAATGTTGAAACCAACAAAAGTTAATAGATCGTTTATCAAGAGCTTTCAAAGTGTACATAATAGTCATTGATGTCACCAATTTTTTTTTAGATTTGAATTCAATTTCGATTGAAGTTCTACCAAAACGCAGAGTAATTGAAGGAGCAAGTGTCTCTATGATGTGCAATTCAAATACAAACGTACCATCATTGAATTGTACATGGACACATAATTTTATAGCATTAAGCGAAGATTCTTGCACGATGTCGCTCAGCTCAATCAATCGAGTAAATGTTGGCAATTATCGGTGCCGTGTCGAGGCGAACATTAACAATGCAGCCAACCACACGATGGATTCTTCCGACATTCAAGTGACTGTCGATTGTAAGTATTTTACGTTTTTTGTGGATCCGTTCACTACCCGGTGGGAAAAATTTGCAAAAACCTTATTTGGAGGATTGTTACATTAGAAGGCACTCCTCCACATGGGTTTTTCACGATTTTAACCCTAGGGACTTGTAATTTTCCAGCAAAAAAAAGTCTTGTAAATTTTCTAAGCTGTCCGAGCGGGAAAAATCGTGAAAAAACCCATGTGGAGGAGTCTTTTCTTTTTAAGCGAAAAACACTCCTCTACATGGGTTTCTTACGATTCAGCCCACTGGATAAGTTTCGCCATACGGACCTGCTATCTTCAGGTACATATCTAATTATAGTACTCCTATGGCTACTACTGTTTACGTTCTATTCAACGTTTCTTATTGCTGTTTTTATATTTAGTTGAGTTTGTTAACGTTTTGTCTCCCTTAGTGAGAGCTCCCAAAATTAAGATTTTTTTACTGATTTCAAAGTTACAAATCCAATATATTTTCATGGATGAAGTTATCGGGTGAGGTGGAGATTGGGCTCCGTCTGTGCATTAATTCGATGATTTTCCATTGGTTCGTAAGATTCAGGTCTAATTGAGCGACCGCTCCCCTCGTTTAATACTACGAATTAGTGTAAATTGTTGACATTGTATCAAAAGCGCATTCGGTAGAGCAAACGCCCGGCCAGCAAGATGTCGTGGGTTCAATCCCCACTCGATCCGTTACTTCATTAGTGCAGGATCTGTTGATTAATTACAAGCCCAATACAGATTCAGTAGACCTCCTGTAATTCAAATCCTCTAGGGGCCTAAAAGTTCACATGATTTTTCTAAATTATAGGGTTTTTGGCATAGCTTCCAGACTCTGAAGCGACCAAAAAATTCGTTCAATTTAGGGTAATTTACGAATTATAGGAGTTCGAATTACATGAGTTCTACCGTATCATGCTTTGCGAATGGTTGCAGAAATGCGAATTTCATTTCTCCATTAAATAATTAGCGACTTAATTGAGATACATATTTTTTTCATCTGCCAGACATTGACAATATCCATATCGAGTCATCAAAACATGATCTTTTGAATGTAACTGAAGGTGAAAATATCCTGTTGAAATGTATTGCCAATATGAGTGGTTCTGGACTGGTTTCCTGGTTATATCAAAATGAAGTAATAAATAATCAAGCTGAACTGATGTTACGTAATGTGAAGACGAACGATAGTGGAAGTTATATGTGTAGAATAGATGTTGGAGATTTATTCAAGATAGTAGCCATTGATGTAGATGTTTATTGTAAGTACCAATATTCCTAAACTACATATTCGGATATGGACTTATCATAGTAGTCGGAAACTTTTCCAAAAATAAATAATCGGGGGAGGGGGGGGGGGGGTTGGAATAATGGGGTAATGGTAAACTTTTTGGTACAAATACAATAAAGGAAGAAAAAAATGCTGTCATATACTTCAGGCTCACAAGTTTTCTCTCAAGTTACAAAATTATATGGATATAAAGTCTCATGCATAATTTTTTTGTTTTTTTTCATGAATATCGCGCAAATTTGTACGCATTCTCGAGTTGGTTTCGAATTTGAATTGTAAAAGTCTTTGAAATTAATAATAGGGGGTCGAAATAAAATTGGGGGTTTGAAAAATTTTAAAATTAATAATCGGGGGGACGATTATTCGGTACTCTAGAGTAATCAAGAGTCCAGTGGGCAAAATCGCGAAAAACTCATGCGGAGGAGTTTTTTTATTTTTAAACGGCGCCCAGGACTGTGTGAAAAGAAAAACACTCCTCCATCCTCCAAGATTTTTACTAATTTTGCCCGCTGGGAGTCTTTCGTGAGACTTGTCAAATTTTCTTTTTAGATTTTGACAACATTGAGATGACTATCCTACCATCTAACAGCATCTACGAAGGAGTTTCATTTTCGATCACGTGTCAAGTAAAAACCAATCATATCGTGTCCTATAATTGGTTCAGAAATGATCAATTGATAATCAACCAATCAGGAAGTAGACTATTGTTCCAATCAGCCAATAGAATTGATAGTGGTAGTTATCGATGTATTGTGGAAAATAGCTTCGGATTTTCAAAATCATCAAACGAAGAAATATTACATGTTAAATGTAGGTTTCTATATTTACTTTGAATGTTCCATCAAAAAATTCGTAAAATTACTTTTGTTTCATGCAAACAAGCTTTTGCTCTGTCTACAAGGAAAATCAGGGTTCAAAATTAACGCCACTTCTCGTGAAAAGTTTCACATTTTTGACCCTTTTAACGCCGCTCTTTTTAATGCCAGCCTCAATAACGTAGTGTAGCCAAAATTAACGCCATTTAGAGCCGATAAAGTAGATACGGTAGACATAATACCATTTAATTTTTTGCACATAAGTTATACGTGCACGCTTTTTACATACAGTATATTCTAAGCAACAGCCTGAGATTTGATTTCCTGCTTCCCATCGGGCAAAATTAGTAAAAACCCTATGCGGAGGAGTGTTTTACGCAG
>JAUBWS010078965.1:10503-26554 GCA_032270445.1 Darlingtonia californica
ACAGCCTGAGATTTGATTTCCTGCTTCCCATCGGGCAAAATTAGTAAAAACCCTATGCGGAGGAGTGTTTTACGCAGAACTGCGTGTCGTTTAAATAGAAAGCACTCCTTCACATTAGGTTTTCACGATTTTGCCCACATAGATGCTTTAGGTTCGCATTCTAAAATCTGGTGGTCTATAAGGTTAAGGAGCTTGATATCTCATTTCTCACGTTGTCTTTTTAAGATCTTGGAACGCCGAATATAACGATATCTAAGCAGCCTGTATTCGCAAAAGACGATATTACGTTGTTATGTAGTAGTGATTCCAGTCTAAACGCCACTACAAAATGGTACCGCAAAGGACAACTGATAAGCACTTCTTCGCTGATGAGATTCGACAACATTTCACCAAACGCAACAGGGGAACACATGTGTGTCATCAACGTTGGAGAGCATGAGTCGCGCTCCTTCGTATCATTAGTTGTTAATTGTGAGTATCTAGTTTATTTCCATCAACTCTTAGCGTCCTTTCATGGTAACATTTTTAAAGTTTTGAGGACTTCTCTTTAAGTGATAATTATTGCAAAGATAATTGTAAGTCACCTTATTGTTTCCTCACCTTATTGTTTCCTCACAACGAAATACGTATAAAACAGGGAAAGAGAACGGCGGAGTAGGAGAAAAAACTCGGGTGATGATGTTCACATATATTTTACATTGAGTGCCGTGCACATAAGATTCAATCAACTTCTTACAAATCGGCTGTGAGTTGTCTGTTTCTCTAATTATTCGTATGGTCCTTTGGACGAGTAAATTTGATAAAGTTCATAATAATAAACTTTTTAAGCTGCCATACAACATTTCGAATAACTTTTCCCACTTGTCTTTTTTCGTTTTTTCTTAAGTGCCGCTGTCATCTAAGAATTTGCCTCGATCATTCAAACTGATTTAAGAAACCGTGCTACTAAATAAATACATGATCCACGGTTAAAAAAATACCTTGTTACACCTTCTAGACCTAAATGATCTATCAATTTCAACATACCCAAGAGATGATGTATACGAACAAAATCCGTTAACCATTACATGTAAATCTGCTTCCAACCTTCCTATCACATACGAGCTAATACATACGCAGTCCAACACGACACGGACGGATAGTACCGGCATATTTGAAATCGATTCTTTAAATCGTACGGATAGCGGATTGTATATATGCAAAGGAAGTAACCAGATGTTGTCAACTGAAAGTCGCATTAATGTCGGTGTCAAATGTAAGTAAATTTTTATCATTGTCTTCAAACTTTTGTTGTGCAGAGTATCACTCTTAAAGAAAGCTCAGCCACGAATTTAATGTAATCTAACCGATAGTTTTAAGTCATCCGAGGATTCTATATATATGTCGTTCTATGAGAAAAAAGGGGCTTGTTCATTTTTACCGCGATCATACTCCATCCGCTGGCAAAATCACTAAAAAACGTCTGTGGAGAAATGCATTTCTATTTAAGCAATATAAATGGCCTCCTCTGCAGGCGTTTTTTCATGATTTTTGGAGGTGAACAAGTAAATTATGGTTAGCTTTATGTCCCCTTTTCCCATAGATCGTCACATATTCTTTTGGTTCTTCTGCTTCTCGGACGCACTAGCCGCTTCGGTTTGAAACACCTTAACCCCAATTGAAAGCATTTCGTGATGACTTGCGAAATTTAAAGTGAAAGGTCACTTAACAAAAGATGGCCCAGTGTCCTTTGGCTTACGAATCCGACGACTTGGTCACAACGCCTGTGCTTCACAATAAAAAAACTTGTGGCACACACAGCGTGTGTTTCTACCGAATATTATTACACATTTTCATTTTACATTTCAGGGCTCGATAGTCCAACTCTAACGTACTCAAAATCCATCGATAAGATATCACGTGGCGAAGACGTCACAGCCACGTGTAATTTTCGCGCTTCTCACATCAGTAGTGCAGTCATTAGATGGTTACATGGAGAACTTCAAATCTCTAACTCATCAGTTTTGTACAAGAAGAATATAAAATTGATGGACAGTGGAATCTATACTTGTGAAATCACCCTGGGAAAATTGCAGAAAAAGACTTTCTTTAACCTCAATGTCAATTGTAAGTATATCGTGACCACTTATAAGCCAACCTAACCCGTGTGAACGTACTATCTCCCATATTCACTATTACCTTTACCACATACCTTATCGGGGAAAAAATCAGGGAAAAATTACCAAAATTTTTCCCGATTTTATTTTCCTCGGCTTATACTTTTCTCTGATTTATTTATAACCAATGTAAGAACTTTCACAATCTTTAAAAAATTTCATTCCGGTGGATTTTACAGCATTTATGACATGAAACTACTCCATTTACACGAAAACAATATTGCGAGGTAGAATAAGCGCATTGTTGTTATTTTTTTACTATAAAATAACAAAGATAATGAAAATATGACTCAAAATCTTTAGTTAAGCGTTCATGGCACTAATTCATTTCGAAATTTGGTCCGGGAAAATTGACTAATTTAAAAAGTTAGTCGGGGAAAATTGACAAATTTTTCAAAAATGACTAAATTTTTCCCCGACTAAATTTTTCCCCGGCAAAATTTTCACCCGAATTTTTTTCCCGATAAGGTATAGAGAAAGTCATATTAAATGCACGAGAATCATTCTGTATATTATATTAATACGAAATCGGTGCTAATTATGCTAAGAAAATTTATGCGAAAAAAGGTTTTATATGTACATAAAGTGTTTTTTAGAGTGTCCCGTGACCAACCACCCCCTCAAAGACATAGATGTCCTTTTTAGATTGAATCCTAATTAGAGTTCACCTTCCCTTAAAATTCCTTCAAAACAAAACGATCTGGAGCTAGGGCGAGGGTTAGAGACTATACGTTCACCAATCATCTGCGTGTCTTTCGTGAGTGTGGCTTTCTTTTGTGCGGCTAAAATTTGAAAAAAATTAATATCTAAAATATGACCTAATGATAATTTTCCCAATTATCTCATTAGATATAGACCAGCCAATCTTAGAAACATTTCCATCAATCTCAAACGGACAAAAAAGTGATATGGTCCCAAGAGGTTCATCCTTGAAGTTGTCCTGCAAATGTAATGCTAGTAACATAGTCAAGTACCAATGGTTCAAAGATAACCAAGAGGTTCATAATCGTTTACCAACTTTTATTGTGGACAGCGTTGAAGTTTCCAGCAATGGTATTTATAAATGCACTGTTGACAATGGTCTTGAGAGCAAGACATCAAATGAAATTGAAATTCAAGTCTCATGTATGTTGGTTTGTATTATAAATGATAACTTTATAACATTGCAGTTATTATTATTATCATTACTATTTACGGATTTTTACCCAGAATAGCCTCTTCAGTTCCATTTTGGGGCTGTTATCAACGAGGGTCCTGCCTTCCTGTGAAACATCTACACGGAACCTTTTAAATTATGGTGAGGTAATTTTCACCGCTGATGGCCTCATGCCCGCGTCGAACTCGGGATCTCTGGGTTCTAAGCTCAGCGGTCTACCACTCCGCCACGGTCCACCAGTATGAAATGGTTGTTGAATGCTACTTTTTCGGCTAGTCAAACAGCTTTATTCTCCACAAAAATGTAAGGAAATTTGTACTCGAAAGGTAATTTCCTAGTACTTTTAATTGGTTATTAAGTAATCCATATAAGCTTTCGAGAAGTGAAACTAGCTTTATTCGCTATATCGAGAAAATATATGCTCTAAAACATTCAAGCAAGAAAAGAAAGAAAGGAAAAAACTTTGCCCTGGAATGAAAATTTTTGACCGTCATCGAGTGGTTAACATGCTGACGTTAGAATCCCAAATTATTGTCTTTAAGGTTTTCGGAAATTATCAATCAATGTTTATTCTATAACGTTCTCTGTAGGTATTTTCAAGAAAACAGAATCCTGCGCAGCGTGCAAAATGTCTGAATACAGGTCCCGTATAGTCCATATACGATAATATACGTGGCTGTATTCGGTAGAATTTCACGCTGTGCTGGGAATCTTAAATCTTTCAAAACTTTAACTGGATACTCTCAAGAATTTCTTATGATTAACCTACTGAAATCTATTGAATCTTTCTGGTTTCGAATCCATATTCCACAGATAAATATATTTGATTTTTAATTTCAGATTTGGAAATACCGTCTATCATCACCTCAACAGATCCATTGAAACTCAACAAAGGCCAAAGGTTCTCAATGAATTGCACCACCACCGGATCACCACAACCATCATACACATGGTTACGTAACAATGAAATCATTCATAATGGTACCCTAGTAGTGATAGATGAAGTAAATCATAGAGATAGTGGTACTTACATATGCAAGGCATCTTCAGATGTTGGTGAAAAATCAGCAGCCATCGACTTAGTTGTTTCTTGTAAGTTCACCAGTATATAACCTCTTAATAAGATGATGGTATGGTAATAGCGAAGTTAAGCAAAGCTTGATTTAAGACGCACCGACAGTCGAACTTAGGCAGCCGAATTTAGACACTGATCGATTGTGATGCTAAAAGTTGCTCGGCGTGCTAATTTCGAGAACAGCTGCGCAACGTTTTACGTCGCAGAATTTGGTTTGCTTAACCTCGCTAATGTTTGACATAAGTCATAAGTCCTCTGAGAATGATTATGATAATATGAGTGGTATGATAACGAGCGAGATTTCACTTCACATAATGAACTTCTCTTTAAACTATTTGATCGAAAAGATACCCGTATGCCAACGGAGTGTAAAAGTTACACAATAAGTAACAAATTTGAATAGTGTATTTCTTTCCAGTGCCCAGAAATTCAGTTTGAAAGTTGGGAAGAAAGAGAAGCCATGGAAAATTGATTAGCTTTTGGAAAATATATAATCTAAGAGTCCGTAAGAATTTCTTTTCAAATTAAAATTAAAATTTGCGACTTTTTGAAGGGTTTCTGTTTTCATTTAGAAGGTACATTTATAATCCAGTTTTCTCTTTATGTTGATTAGCACGTTTATACATTACTTCGTTCTTGTTTTATGTAGATTTAGATGATCCAGTGCAGACAATATACCCATCAGAAAACATCACACTCGGCTCAGCAGTATTTTTTTCATGTGAAACTCATTCTAATTTGAAAGTGAATTACACTTGGTTGAAAGACGGACTGGAAATAGCAGGTGGAAACAATTACGTCATCAGTGTCGTCACAAAATCATCGGCAGGCCAGTACGCTTGTCGTGTAGCTAATGGAAGAGAAACAATAACAGCAAGTCCGGTTCGTTTAAATGTGCTATGTAAGTGGTTTAAATAAAATCAATAATTTCTTTAATATGAATTTCGATCATTGGTATGATCACCGTAATTCTACTATATTCCAATCACCGTGTACCAAAATTTCTACAATCAACATTCCGTTTATCCTGCCACTCCGAATTTTAATCCAAAATTTAATCTTTTGCCATGAACGTTGAGTTAGTAAAAGGCTCGAGTGTAACAATGTTGGTAACGCAAAAAGTTTAAGTATTTTTGATAAGAATCACTGTCTCTCCCATTATTGTCCTTTTCAGAAAAATTACTCGAAATAAGTAGGTGTTAATAAATATAGAAAGTGTTTTAAACTCTACTACTAAACAGATCACGACGAGCTTATCATAGAGGTACTACCTATTAAAAAATTCTACCGCGAGGGAGATCAGGTTGACATCATTTGCAAAGCATCTGGTAACCCTCCTCCTCGGGTACAATGGTACAAAGATGGAGAGCCTTTAGGAACGGGTTACTACATGCCGAAAAACTTGTCACGTGACGATTCTGGAATGTATGAATGCAGAAGTTCTAATTCAATTGCAAATAAAACGACGAAGTCCGACTTTATAGTTTATTGTAAGTATAATTGGCTGCTCTAGAAAAAAATTTGTGCTGCAAGAGTTGAGTATGTACATATTTTTACTAAATTTTGCTAACTCCTCTGGAAAACGAAATTTAAGAAAATTCAAAACATACACCTTTTGACATCCGGTAGTTTTGACTTAATTATGCATTTATCCACCCCCCCCCCCCCACTCACTCTTCGCCCCTGGAAGTTTACACTTTTTTGACTCAACCTCTGCGGAGTTTATCCATTTTTTTGTCTACTCTAATGGAACTGTCATGAAAATTTTTAATGAAAACCTCTTTTTGAATTCCCCTATCATCGACCACCTGGGGTACAATGTTTTTTGGAAAAGCCCAAACCTCAGTTATACCATATCCGCCATAAAAAAGTGAGGAGTGACAAATCGAATTTCTTCTCAGAAATTCCACGTGACCAAGCAAATATGACAGGTCTCTCAAGATTGAATTTCTAATGCTCGTAGCCTGGGTATCCATGCAATTTTTCACCTTTTTTACAAACTATTCCTTCGAGTTTTACACGAGAAGATAGTGGCGGGTCTTCCATCTACCATTATCGTGGTCATTAGGGGACCGATAAAATTTTGAGGTGTATTTGGTATTTTTTCTGTTACTGCAGTTGGAATAATCTACATAAATGTTTATTAAGGGGTCAGATCTTACGTGGTTGATATTTGACATTGGAAATGAAAAAAACCGTCTGATTCCAGCTTTTCACCAACCCTTATTTATTTGCTAAACAGGGATCGCTGCCTGGTGTAAAGGGTCTGTACCCAGGGGTTTTTTTGCGTTTCAACAGTGAAAAGTCTTTTTATCTATGTTAAATGTATTGGTAATCTGTCATTTAAAAGACTTTATTTCATTGAAAATGAGTATGATTAATGTTATCGGAAATGTTGGTACTTAGTTGTGGCTTAAGCTTTTTGTTAAATTTCCCTGTAGGTGTTTCCAGGTAGGCAAGATCCTCATTTGAAAATATCTGCCTACTTCTTTGGATTATTCGTAATTAGAATTGCTCTTATTTTATAGACCACGACAACAAGGCGAGTATCGAGTTATCGAAAGAATCAGCAGTGCTTGGTCAGAATGTTACCATGAAGTGTAATCTATATTCTAATCTACCTGGTATTCAATACACATGGTATAAAAACGAACATCGCATGGACCATGAAAACAGCTCTTCACTGATTTTATCACTATTAACTGATGAGGATAGTGGGAAATACCAATGCCATGTAACGACTTTATTTGGTAATACGAGCTCAGATGTTTACAGTTTGATTGTTCGAGGTAAGTAAGACGTATTCAAAATAAAATCTGAAAGTATGACGCCATTTGAATTTCTCTTATAGTCAGGTAACTATTATGGCCGGGTTCATGAAATTTTTGTATTTAATTCTTTGAACTGAGAAAAAATATGTACAGTTTTTACATTCGTGAAAGCTCTTTTCACACAGAAATCAATCGAATCTTTCTGGTTTCGATTCAATATTCCATAGTCAAATATATTTGATTTTTAATTTCAGATTTGGAAATACCGTTTATCATCACCTCAACAGATCCGTTGAAACTCAATAACGGTCAAAGGTTCTCAATGAATTGCACCGCAAACGGATCACCACAACCATCATACACATGGTTACGTAACAATAAAATCATTCATAATGGTACCCTAGTAGTGATAAATGAAGTAAATCATAGAGATGGTGGTACTTACATATGCAAAGCATCTTCAGATGTTGGTGAAAAATCAGCAACCATCGACTTAGTTGTTTCTTGTAAGTTCACCAGTATATAACCTCTTAATAAAATGATGGTAATAGCGAGGTTAAGCAAAGAAAGATATATGACGTACCGACAGCCGAACTTAGACACTGATTGATTTTGCTGCTGAAAGTTGCTTGGCATGCTAATTTCCAGCACTGATTTTGGTTTGCTTAACCTCGCTAATGTTTGACATAAGTCCTCTAGAATGATCATGATAATATGATTAAGACGCTATTTTCTCGATTGTCCCATGCACCATCGATGGTACCGATAATGTACCTCGCCCGCACACATTGACTACTGGAGTGATTAAGTCCAAAACCCCACACTGTTTCCACATGCACTGGGTAGTACAGTGGTAGAGCAGTTGCACTAATAATACAAAAGTCGTGAGTTCGAATCTCGGTTAAGCCCTCAGTTTTGCGAGACTGAGAGTTGATCAATTAGCGTCAGGCACTCTTACAGTGTTAATTATGTTAATTTTTGACATAAGTCCTGAGGACGACCATGTTGATATTTCAGAAAGAGTCCATAAGATAAATAGACTTTCAACTTCTATTAGGCCCAAGACTAGGAACTCAGGTATCTGTGGATGCGGCCCGAGAAAAGATAACACCTGTTCGAAATTCGTGATAGAAGGAATGGTTGGTTAAAAAAAGCTGAATTACCGTATTCTGTAATGAATACATAATGTACTTTTTAGTAATTGACCATACCTACAATGTGAAGTGAAATCACGCTCGTTACCATACCATTGATAAGCGGCCAGATCCGTAGGAAAACCTACGGGCCTGGTGGGACTTGAACCCACGACCTAGCACTTCTAGTACTATCGTTCTATCAACTGAGCTATCAGTCCATGGCGAACCATAGATCTAACTCAGTTGGTAACGTGCTGGAAGTGAAGTTCCCTCTTTAACGCTACACCAACGGTTAGCAGAGTATATTCCCACGGATCCAGCCGCTTGTCAATGGTATGGTAACGAGCAAGATTTCACTTTACATAATGAACTTCTTTTTAGACTTTTTGATCGAAAAGATATATACCCGTATGTCAACGCAGTGTAAAAGTTACACAATTAGTAACACATTTAAATAGTGTATTTCTTTCCAGTGCTCAGAAATTCACTTTGAAAGTTGGGTCGGAAGAGAAGCCATGGAAAATTTGATAGCTTTTGAAAAAAAATTAATCTAAGAATCTAATTTCTCTTCAAATTAAAATTAATAATTTGCGACTTTTAAAGTGTTTATGCTTTCATTTAGAAGGTACATTTATAATTCAGTTTTTTCTTTATGTTGTTAACAGGTTCACACATTACTTCGTTCTTGTTTTATGTAGACTTAGATGATCCAGTGCAGACAATATACCCATCAGAAAACATCACACTCGGCTCAGCAGTATTTTTTTCATGTGAAACTCATTCCAATTTAAAAGTGAATTACACTTGGTTGAAAGACGGACTGGAAATAACAGTTGGAAATAATTACGTCATCAGTGGCGTCAAAAAATCATCGGCAGGCCGGTACGCTTGTCGTGTAACCAATGGAAGAGAAACAAAAACAGCAAGTCCGGTTCGTTTAAATGTGCTATGTAAGTGGTTTAAATAAAATCAATAATCTTTTTAATATGAGTCTCGATCATTCTTATAATCACCGAAATTTTAATATATTCCAATCACCGTGTACCACAATTTTGAATATACTAGAACCAATTAACATTCCGTTTATCCTGCCAATCCGAATTTTAATCCAATAAATTTAATCTTTTGCCATGAACGTTGAATTAGTAAAAGGGTCAAGTGTAACGATGTTGGTAACCTAAAAAGGTAAGTATTTTTGATAAGAATCATGTCTATGGAAACTTGTCTCTCCCATATTGTCCTTTTCAGAAAATTTACTCGAAATAAATAGGCATTACAAGTGTTTTTAAACTCTACTTTGACAGATCACGACGAGCTTATCATAGAGGTACTACCTATCAAAAAATTCTACCGCGAGGGAGATCAGGTTGACATCATTTGCAAAGCATCTGGTAACCCTCCTCCTCGGGTACAATGGTACAAAGATGGAGAGCCTTTAGGAAAGGGTTACTACATGCCGAAAAACTTGTCACGTGACGATTCTGGAGTTTATGAATGCAGAAGTTCTAACTCAGTTGCAAATAAAACGACAAAGTCTGACTTTATAGTTTATTGTAAGTATCATTGGCTATTCTAAAAAACAATTTGTGCTGCAGGAGTTGTGTTACATATTTTTACTAAACTTTGCAAACCCCTCTGGAAAACCAAGTTTAAGAAAATTCAAAACGTACACCTTGAAATCCCGTAGTTTTGACGTAATTTAGCATTTACCCCCCCCCCCCCAACCCACTCCTCTTCCCTGCAGTAGCGTATCTAGGGTAGGTCGCACAAGCCAGGAGAAGAGGTGATAAAGTCGTTAAATATGATTTTCTTATGCACCATCGTACAACATAATGACTTTTTAATGAATTTAATTGCATTTTTCTCTCCTCCTGTAAGCGCGACCTACCTCTGGCTCCGCCACTGCCCTGGAAATTTACACTTTTTTGATCCAACCCCTGCGGAGTTTCTGTCTACTCTAATGGAACTGTCATGAAAATTTGCAATGAAAACCTCTTTCTGAATTCCCCTATCATCGACCACCTGGGGTACATTTTTTATGGAAAAGCCCAAACCTCAGTTATACCATATCCGCCATAACAAACTGAAGAGTGACAAATTGAATTTCTTCTCAGAAATTCTACGTGACCAAGTTAATATAATGGGTTTCTCAAGATTGAATTTCTAATGCTCGTAGCCTGGGTATCCATGCAATTTTTAACTTTTCTTGCAAACTAATCCTTCAAGTTTTATACAAAAAGATAGCGGTAGGTCTTCCATCTAGCATTATTGTGGTCATTAGGGGACCGATAAAATTTTAAGGTGTGTTTGATATTTTTTTTGTTACTGCAGTTGGAATAATCCACATAAATTTTTATTAAGGGGTCAAATCTTACGTGAATTACATTTGACATCGCAAATGAAAAAAACAACTTCTGATTTCAGCTTTTCATCAATGCTGTCTAACTTATTTATTCGCTAAACAGGGATCACTGTCTGTACCCAGGGGTTTTTTTGCGGTTCAACAGTGAAAAGTCTTTTCATCCATGTTAAATGTATTGGTAATCCGTCATTTAAAAGACTTTATTTCATTGAAAATGAGTATGATTAATGTTATCGGAAATGATGGCACTTAGTTGTGGCTTAAGCTTTTTGTTTAATTTCCCTGTAGGTGTTTCCAGGTAGGCTGGATCCTCATTGATAATAGGTCAGAATGAACTGAAGAGGCTATCCTGGGTAAATAGTCGTAAAATGAAAAAAATTATCTGCCGACTTCTTTGGATTATTCTTAATCAGAATTGCTTTTATCTTATAGACCACGACAACAAGGCGAGTATCGAGTTATCGAAAGAATCAACATTGCTTGGTCAGAATATTAGCATGAAGTGTAATCCACATTCTAATCTACCTGGTATTCAATACACATGGTATAAAAACGGACATCGCATGGACCATGAAAACAGTTCTTCACTGATTTTATCACTATTAACTGATGAGGATAGTGGGAAATACCAATGCTATGTAACGACTTTATTTGGTAATACGAGCTCAGATGTTTACAGTTTGATTGTCCAAGGTAAGTAAGACCTATTAAATATAAAATCTGAAAGAATGGCGCCAATTGAATTTTCCTTATTATCAGGTAGCTATTAAGGCCGGTTTCATGAAATTATTGATTTTAATTCTTGGAACAAATAAAGAAAAAATATACAAGTTTGTACGATCGTGAAAACTCAAGTTTGTATATTCTTGAAAATCTTAAGTAGATTGGATTAACAGATCAGACCTAGACTGTGCTACAGTACATTTGAAAGCCATGAATGAGCAGGTAGAAATACTGTGTCGCGCGGGGTGTGGAACTTTCGCCGCGCGTTCTCCTTAGCTTAGAGTTCCTTTAACTTTAATCTGATGTTCAGATCCGCTACTCACTTAACCGCACGCTCCGCTGTAAACAGGGTTGTGGTTCTCGTCATTCGTGTTTACATTCGCTTAGCCGCACGCTTCGCTGTAAACAAGGTTGTGGTTCTCGTCATTCGTGTTTACAGCGAAGCGTGCGGTTAAGCGAGAAGCGGATCTGAGCATCAGATAACTTAAACTTAGACTATGAAGTGTAAAGATACTCTTGATTCGCATACTAAGCAATCTGCAACTGCTTACTGCTGTAAAGACGTCATTTTAAAAATGAAATGGAAAACAATTTTGTGATATATTCTAGATAATTGTTCTCCAGAAACTAATCGTTGTCATGAAAACGCCGATTGTATAAATAATGGCGCCTCGTTCGTTTGTACATGTAAAGAAGGTTTCCATGGAAACGGTGTTACGTCATGTGATAAAGATATTGAAACAGGGCAGAGCACGTCGGATGGGGAAAAAGAAAAGAAAAGTAAGAGTTGATTTCAACATATGGCTCGGCTCAATTGTCAAGTAAAGCCAGTGGAGAAGTGTACTTGTATTGTAAACCATATGCAATTTGGGTGTAAAATGCACTCTTTCATACACTCTTTGGAGATTTTCCCGGCCGACTGAGTTTATACTGGTCCTCTCAGCATTTACAACCATTTTCATTTATTTTCAAAGGTGCCTCCTTTTATTTTTACCGATTTAAGCGAATAATTGAATTTTACGCTAATTTTTAAAGTTGCTGAAAAATTAGTTACTTTGTCGTAAAAAAAGCTGTCCTTCGTCTTCCAAATGGCTCGGTTTCGAACTAGTACTGGTAGATCCAGTCTAGAGCTAGAAAGCTTTGGATTGCTTAAGTAGTCTTTCCGATAAACCGTTTCGGGCTTTTTGCCCTCTACTTAGTCTATCGGTAGACGTCCAATGTTCAGTAATTTGGAAGCCTGGAAACTATAAACATTGAACTTCAATTGTTATAAATAGTCCCCGCTGATTGGTTAATAGTGCGAAACATAGCGGAGTGATTGGCTCTTTTTGCGATGATGTTGCTGTGCACGCTCCGTATTTTACGATTTTGGGATACTCGGTTTTGGACGTGTGCCGATAGACTAAAAAAACCGGGAGCGGTATATCAGATAGACTAGGAATTGCTTTACTTAAGAGACCGCAATTAATTTTACATGATATTTTTCCTTTTTATTCAGTATACAAGTTCTCGACATTGTCTTTGGCTGGGGCATTTTGTTTGTTATTATTCGGCATAACATGTTACGTCATTGTTGGAAGGTGCAAGAGAAAATCAAGGTATGTTGTTTCGTTTTTTCTTTTGTTGTTGAGTATCTACATCCAAAATCTGTTTCTGCGTTCTAAAAGCCACATCAAAGAAACTTAAGTTTCTCCCTATGCTTCAAAGAAGAAGAAGAATAAAAAAATGTGACGGTCTATGGGAAAAGGGGACAAGCCAACCATAATTTACTTGCTTACCTCTCAATATCATCTATGGAGGAGTGCATTTTTATTCAAGCGACACGCAATTTGCCTGTCGCTTAAATAGAAATGCACTCCTCCACAGATGTTTTTAGTGATTTTGCCAGCGGGTGGAGTATGATCGCGGTAAAAATGACCAAGCCCCCTTTTCCCATAGACCGTCACAAATACAGCAGATCTGTTGAACCAACATAAAGTATACTCTCGATGAGTGGGACACTGTCTGGACCAAGTTGAAATATACACTAAAAGAATACAAAATGTACCCTTAGTGAATGCACCCAGTTACTTGAAGTGTTTCCCAGGGGATATCTGCTTGAGGGGCCGAATCCATAAGCCCCACTTAGCGAATGTTATTACAGTTGATTGTGCGAAATCCAATACTTATCCAGGGTCCCAATTATCTAGAGTCTACTGTAATAAATAGATTCAGCCCTACATTTTACTACGAAACACTTCTATTCCTCATACTCCTTTTAGCAGGGTTTACGATCTGGATGGTCGTATAAAGGGCCGCATGAGTATTATAAAAGGCTTAGGGCCCCAAAAACGCTCGAATAAATCATGACAATATTATTTTTAGACCAAATCGTGATTCTCTATATGTATTATCGTCAATGGAAAATCCTTTATACGATTCAATTATAACAACTGAAGATCCTGCAGCAACTGGAGATAGCTTTCGGAATTTGAAAAATCAAGATTATGAACGAAAAACAAGTTTCCATAACGAAGCATTTCAGAAGCAAGAATCGAATCAGTTTTAAGTTTCCATTACTTTTAGTTCTCTTATTTTGCCATTTTTCCAAGAAAAATATATTCAAAAATGAACGAAAATTCAGAGCTGCTAGATATTTTACATTACGTAATATTGAGTCGTCCGATGCCTTCCGGCAACAGTGAAAAGAAATAGAGATTTAGGGTAGATAAAGGGGCAAACTTTCTATGCTATAAAAGATCTTGCTTCTAGTCAAAATTTAGTCAAGATTCTTATATTGCTTTCATTTTATTTGCTTATAAGTTGAACTAAGGTACGAAAAAGAATTATACTGAAAACTCAGCTGTTGTCAAGAAGTGTGGAAGGAACAAAATTTATTTGGGAATCATTTAGGGGTTACTACAAGAACAACAATCGGGGGCTATATTTAAATTTCTTGCCATTCATGTTTGGTCCTCTTCAGTCCTTTCATTTTTGGTTTGAACATACGACCCTGTAAGAAATTATAAGCAACATTTAGACGAGAGAGTGGAAGGAAAATAATTGAGCGAGGGTTCCAAATTTTTCTTCATGGTTTGTATCATGATCTGAGTAATATACCACTGTCAAGGTTGCAAAACTGGCCAAATATTTTAAGTGATTTTGAATAGGTTATTTTCAATAATGAATAGAATATATATAAATGATGGTACATAGTTTTAGATATTTTATAGATATTGTAAATTTTTGGATAATAAAATTGATATTAAATAATTATTTTGTAAAGGTCGATAAGATTGTAAATTTTTGGACTATGAAATTGATATGAAATAGTTACTTTTTAAAGGTTGATACAATTTTTTCACAGTTTTAGAGTTTTAGCTTCTGTTTTAAGAAGCATTTGATTTCTCTCCAAGATATACTACATTAATTCATTTTGAATTTTATGATACTGCAATGCAATTTGTATATTAATGTTATTATATTTTATATGCATTCGTGTAATTTTCAATATATTTTTTATAACCTTTTTTTATTAACATTAAAATAAATAAAATTTAAGATACAAATTTCAGAAGATGATATTATTGATAATAGCGAATTTTTGAGATGTCCTGGTTTGAATCTCAGAGAAAAAGTTTAATTAATGGAGGGGGGAGGGGGTGTGTGTGGATGTGGAATAAAAAATGTCCTGGGTTGAAAATGCGAAAAAGTATACAATGGGAGTTTTAAGAATTACATTTCTTTCTAGTCAACCGGTGTCGGAAAGGAATTTGATTGCCAAAGTAATACTCCTTTCCGTAATAGAATCGTTATCATATTAGACTCGCTAGCCAGTCTCTTTTCCGAAAGAGCCGAGAAAACGGGAATCCGAAACGGTTAAATCGGATATAAGTGCCGTACGGGAGTTTGGAGAAAGGAAAAGAATTATTATTTTTCCAACTCCGAGTGCCGTACGGACACTCTCCATCGCTGTGCCTTTTTTAATTACGCCGCTTCAAATTGTTTTTCCGAATACGGTATACATCTTTAATGGTCGGCAGTATCCTTTTTATGGTCGGAAATATCCAAAACTTAGAATTTGAATAAAAGCATAACTTTGAATGACAAATTAAATGATACCTTGCCCAAACCCTAACCCTTTCACAAAACACGAGTGAACAGTATTAGGCTGAGTGGTGTGACGAGGTTTCACATTACACATTTCAAACTCTTACCCCTTTGCGAGTATTGTTCAGATACAAAATTCAAAAAAACTTGAAATAAAAAAAATTAAAAATTAGCAAAAGTGAAATGATCACACCAGGATTCGAATTCGATACCTCCCGACTGTTAACCCTCGCTTCTACCACTGTGCCAACGTGGCACGGTAACTTTTTAAATTTTTTGTAACTATATTCACCCGCATCATTATTATCATCATATAATATTAATATTACTCCTATGAACCGAAATGGTCCGTACTCGCTTGAAAGGATATTGCCGACCATCAAAAATGCTGCCGACCGTATACGAAAAAAAAGCTACGCCGCTACATCTAATGACTTACTCTAGAGTACGAAATAATCGTCCCCCCCCCGCCGATTATAAATTTTTGAAAAATGTTCCAACCTCCCCGATATTATTTTCCCCTATTATTAATTTCAAAGACTTTTACAATTCAAATTCGAAACCAACTCGAGAATGCGTACAG
>JAUBWS010078977.1:0-12820 GCA_032270445.1 Darlingtonia californica
CGTAATCCTTGGCTCACCAATGACTGAGAACCGTTTAATGCAGATACCAAAGGATCCATCAACATTGGTAGATAAGGCAGTAGAGAACTGAAATAGAAAAATTCATGCATCACTTTTCATTAATTTTTGATTTTCATCAGTACATCAGTATTTTTTTTACAAATATCATTGCTTATAATAATAAGAATCAGGTTTGATTCTACCCATTCCATTACTATGACTTAATTTCAACTTCAACGCATGAAGGAAATTCCTTTAAAATGCCAAGAAGGCTTTACCTGAAAATTCAACCTACGAAAAGCACTTTCAGTTGAAAAAAGAAGGAAAATCTATTCAAATTCAAGAAAGTTTTCTTCAATTAGTGTATAGAGAAATTGGAATTACCCATTCACACGCGTTTTGGCTGAGACAAGTACTTCAAACACTGGTGATCGTGTGGGATTCGAACCCACGACCTCTCGCTTGCCGGGCGATAGCTCTACCACTGAGCTATTGATCCGATGATATCACGCTAATGGTCTGGGGGAGCAACAACTCCAATTACAACCTTACCACTTCACCACGTGACATTACCAAATGAATGAGCCAAGTGGTGGATTCGATGCTCTTCTCGTTTCACAGTTATGTTACACTTCAGTCAGATTACAAAGGGCCGAGCAACGCTCAACTAATACCCCGGTTTCAGCACTAAGTGCCATCCTCAGTCATATACATGAGACCATGTGTAATCACGCATCATAGTGTGTAGAGAAATTGAAATTACCAATTCAAACACGTTTTTGGCTTCTCGCCCGGCAAGAGAGAGGTCGTGGGTTCGAATCCGACTTGATTCACAGTGTTTGAAGTATTTGTCTCAGCCGCGCGTGTGAATGGGTAATTCCAATTTCTCTATACACTATGACGCGTAATTACACATGGTCTCATGTATAAAACTTTATTCAATTCATATTGTAATAATTCAACATTAGATAAAAGACTCAGCACATTTCACAAAGCTCAACCACCACTTTAGTACAATAAAGAGAGATACAAATTTACAACATATTACAAACTAGTGATGAATACCTGAGACGAACAGGAACGGTCAAACACAATTCCACAAATAAATCTTTCATGTATTGCTTATGAATGCCACTTTGTAGATTATTCAAACCTTGCAGTAAAGTTGGTAAAAGTGGCAAAAACTCTTGATATAGAAGATCATGGTTGCCTATAAAAAAATTATACCAAGGTTTAAAACAAGTTTCATATGGGCTCACAGCAAAATGACACACCTGAAAGAAGTTAAAATTATCAACAATAATGCACTCGATCTTGACAATACAGAGGATCAAAAGACTTATTACTGTTAATTTCATTTCAATGACATTTCAAACCTTATTTTAGGTGTTTTATTTGAGTGCTGAACAAGTAATCATTTACCTCCTCCAATTGATCGAAACAATGCACGTAGTAAGAGAAAATAGTTGTATGGTTCCTTCGCAGTTAAAGCTAACTCCATCGAATTGTTCACTATCTCGTGTAAATGAGGCTGAAATATAAAATTATGTTTCATACTGTAAGTAAGAACAAAGTCATTACATGTCGGCTATTCAAACAAAAGATAAACCTCTTCCGAATCTCTGTAAGGGTAAGGAAAGTTTAGGCTAAGGTATATAGGACAACACGTTTTTTTTTATAAGCAACGCCTTTTGTCAACTCTAGTCTAGTTGTTTTCAGTTCGAGTGTTGCTTACTCAAAAATCGTTTCTTAGCGATTTTAGCACTAAGATTTGTTATCGAGAACCCATTTTTTGTTTACTTTACACACACGATTGTTATCGATATTTTTTTTCTTTTTCTTACAAATGTGGCTGAGAGTGTTGCTTAAAAATTAGCTTTCTTGAGCCTAGTATATGTAGACGTGTAGGCATTAATGCTCTGCATGTGCATTAATTCGGTGCCATTCCATTGGTTCGTAGGATTCAGGTCCAAGTGCAGTGTTGATTCATTACAGTTGGTGCAAGACTAACTAACAAAAAATTCAAATGGAGTTCCATAAAATACGTTCTTCAGATTTCTCAAGCGACATTAAGCTGCAACTGATAGAAGTGAAGTTTTATTCAAGAATAATAAAAAAACTGACAAACCTTTAACATCTGTTCATTTTCTTGGGCAAATAGAGACACAGACCCGAACACCAGTTTGAACAATTTAAGATATAAATTTGCACGCTCAGACTTTGCTAAAAATGAAAAAATAAATACTAATGATTTTGAATTGTTCCAGCACTACTTATTTAAATTACTTAAACAATCTTCTTCATGTGGAGAAAGAACGACATAAATCTCTTTTAACTGTTATTAAAGAGACCTCCCCCATATCAGGGAACCTTGAACGGAATTAACGGTGAGTTAGTGAGTTAATTGTCAGCAGTGAAAAACAAAAATACAAAAAACCTCTTACCTCCCATGTCTTTTAATCGACCAAGAAGGAAATTCACTAATATTGTAGCAAATGTAGCACTTGTGTTTGGATTAGCAAGAAAAGCATTTGGTATGATTTGGAAAGCATAGTTATTATGAATTCTCTCAACCAAATATTCAATGGTTGCGGAAAACACCTCTTTGAAAGTAGCTGTATTTAACATGGTGAACTATAAGAAAGATCGTAATAGAAATCATATCAAGACAAACGTGACTGGTTCTCATTAAGCTTTCATTACAGGTCTCTTCTGTCGTGATCAAAATCTTTATAGAAACAAGGCAGGGCTGTATGGAAGAGAAAGAATGACTTTGAGCATTGTCTATTCAATACTAACACTGCAAGTATCATAATAACTTTTTAGCAAGAAGATCCCTTAGTAGATTTCGAAACAAAAAGGTGAGAAATAAAGAGGACCTTACCACTCCTGCAAAATGTTCCAAAATCTCTTTCTCTTCTTTCATTCGAATTTGATGAGGTGAACTAATAAAAATAAAATCATGGAAAAATAATCATAAAAATTATATTCATCCTCTAGTTTAAAAATACTGCCAAAATATTAGGACTTCATATACTACTGCTGGAGTGTCAGGTTGCATTGAAGCCAAACACTAGACTCGATCAGGAAAAATGAGAAATGGAAAAATAAAAGATTTAACAGTGTTGCTTACTTTGTCATTTTGACATATCCAGTACCAGATGAATTCATTGAGATCTGGTAAACATCAAGAGCAACAAGAGCTAAAAAAATCCAACGTAGATCACTTTGATACAGAAATCAATTTTTTGTAATTCTTTGTTGCTGAGCTTTAACTGAAAAGAACAGCTTAATGAAATACCTAAACGATTACATGAATTTAGTAAATATTTCATATCAATATCTATAAAGGCTGCACAGAAGGCTTGGCTAGGAAGGGAAAACCAGGGGATGTGTGGCTGCAGGCCTGATTTAACTAAGTTTTCAGGTATACTATCTATGATCTATCAATCTAAGCGCAGAAAAACCATCGCCTCCAAGTCTGCAAGGGAGGATGTGTGCACATGTTGCACTTGTAAAAGTCTTAGCACATACCATATTTCAGCAGTCTGATGAAAATTTCTGTCTCTGATGGAAGAAAAACTTTATTTCCTTGGGGATACACAGGTATGGTAATGTCTATAAATAAATAAATAACAAAGCATGATATACCACTGCGACATTCTTCGTATGAAAACTTTTATTAAAAATATCAAAACACATGTTTTATGGATTCTGGGAAACCTAAATGCAAATATGAATCAAAATTAAAACAGTCTTTTTAACAATGTCTTTAAAATCTACAGCCTCTAAGTTTCATAGTAATGTTTTTTAAAACCCTATGAAAAGTTGTTATATACAGTTTGTACATACACAATAATTGAATAACTGTAGCTGAACAGATTTAGTCACACAAGATTTTGTGCATTGAATTAACTGAAGATCCTTTTGATATTGATGGTAAATGTTTTTATTAAACAATGACATTCACCTCCAGGTAGTTTACAGGATCCAGCACCCCATGTGATTGTTTTGACACCACAAACTAGAGTTTTCACCATTTCTCTGTAGTCTGGTACAGTAAACGATTCCTTATTGTCTCTTCCTGAACCTATCATCTTCTATAATAAGTATACAGAAAATAATCTACGACAAGATATGCCATGAGCGTTATGCTTGAATGAGTAGTGATTTGTCAAAAATGGTTCAAATTTCTCACAGATTAAGCCTACATGTGTAGCAACAAACTTTCATAGAACTTCTTATTTCATTTGTAATTCAGTTAAAAAAATAAATGAAAAAACAAAATCTCAAGTTTCAAATCAAGACAATAGCACAATAAAAGGGATAATCACACTCTAAACGCATTTTTCAAGAAATTTTTGAAAATTGTCAGCAAGAGCCCTTACTTTTGGATCGGGATCATCTTCAGTTTCATCAGTATTATTATTACTGTTTTCATCATTATTACTTGTCGATGCACCTTGTGAAATAGCAGTTGACGTGTCACCTTTCACAGTTGTCTTTTTGTCAGCTGGTGGATCTTGAGAAACTTCACTAAAACAGATAGTGGCAACTCCATAATTAAGTTTAATGAGATAAAAGCATTAGAACATTATTCCCGATAATACAAAAGGATAATTCTTTTTAGACCCCTCTTGGAACAGTTTAAATTGGATTAGCACAGGAAAAAATCATGTGTTTAGATACACCCACCAAATTACTACAAGTGGGTACTATAAAAATATCAGCCACAAGGTTCTCACCATTTCTCCATAATAATTGGAATATGATGCTTTGCTATTGTTTGAAATTTTCGTACAAACACTTCCAACATTTTCATAAGAATCTCTCGTCCCTGTTGAAATTAATAACAAAAAGTTTAAAGAATCAACAAACTGAAGACTATATACATAATTAAAACTTTGTTAATTGAAATCTAAACTTACAGCAGCTTCATCGCTCCTTTGGCGAATACATTCCACCAAATTTAGTAATAACTGAAAATCAAGAACATTAAATATACAAATTAAATCACCATTGTGTTTATCAGGCTTCACAGAATACATGGATTATATCAATACTTCACTTTCTTAAAAAACTTTCATCTCACAAGATCATCCACAAAAAATTGTTGTTTCATGCCATCACCTGAGCATAGCTTCTGAGGTAGGGTCAGTCAGTCAAAAAGGAATTTTATTTTATTTCTTTTACCTTCCAGTTAGCATATTCCATATGTGGTTGCTAAATTTTTTTTTGATATATGGAGCCAATAAATTTTTTGGATGGTTTAAAGTAGGGTCAGTCAGGTGACAGAAAACCAATTTTTTATGGATGGCGTAACTATGTTATACATGAAAGAACTAATATATGCAAAAAGCCTTTTTATATTCATTACATGGGCCAGTGTGTACAACTGCATGCCCTTCCTGCGAGCGAAGGACTGGATCAGATTAAAAAGTATGAATGCTTAATATTTACCTTACAAGACATTCTTTGTATGCTTATGGGAAGGGATTCATCATAAACATTTTTTGAAAACAGTTGAACTGCAATTGATAAGTTTGGTAGAGTCAACAGTGACCTGACATGATGCACAAAATCTGCTAATGTGCTGTATGCTAAGGGGCGGAGAGCTTCATTCACAGTCCACCCATTTCCAATAAGAACGTCTTCATCAAAAAGCTGCTCTATGTGAGGGACGAATTCTATAAGAGGAAAAATAAGACATCATTGTGTTTCTGCTCAATATCGCCTCATATGTAATTGAATTCAAAAAAAATGTGTTAACTTTTCACTAAAAAAAACTCTATAAAAGGTCATTCTCTGCAGAGACGTGGAAGATATATTGGTGAATACTAATTTTTTTTGCATTTTGGCCTTTAATTTTCAATGTGGATGCTCTTTATTTTTGGATTTTACCAAAGCAAAACAATGATGATGTAAAAAAGTCTGATGCAGGAAAAATAGAAAACTTCCAAGTATGGGTATTATAAGCTTCTATAACTCACTTGACCGTAACTCTGTTGCCAATATATGCCTTGCTGCAATAAGCAACTCTTTTCTCAGATGAGCCACCTCTTGTGGACAATATCGAAATAAGGCAAGCATCCCAGCTACCATGTTTGGAGAGTACTGACTAACCAAATCCTATAAAAAATCGGAGAAAAGCTTATTGTGAACTTAAGAAGTGTCAAACTGCTAATCTTAAATATAATCTTAAAATTAAATACCCTAAATTTAATACAGAAAATTTTTTCACTGAAAGATTAATTGCAGTTAATGTCAAATACAAAATTGTCATACCTGGAAGATTCTAACAATGTAGGCCAGAAAAGATAATGTCTTTATTTGAGCAGCAGTAAAATCAACATAGACTTCTTTGTTGAATGTAGTCAATTTTCTAGTATCAGAAAGTGTGAGACGTGAAAACAATACACTGGGGAATACGCTGCAAGTCAGAAGACTGTTCTATGAAATATTTTCTGCTAAAGAAATTAAGAAAAACAAGACAAATCCTACCTGCAACCTAAAGATGGTTGGAGTGTTATTGTGCTCATCACAACCGGAATAAACTCACCAATCTTTCCTTGTACATTTTGCTTATACAACTGTAAAATGCAAAAAAGAAAAGATTAATCACATCAGTGAAAACCCAATAGACTTTTCCTAGCAGCAAAAAGTGATAAGAAATTTAATAAAACTGATCTTGTTGAGGTTAATTGGAAAATATAAAGGCAAGCGCAGCGCTGGAATAAAATTGTGCGTGAATCTAATTGTGTTTGGATTTTATTTCACTGTTATGAGCATTTTTTTCTGTGTTCCTTAGGGAATATTGCTAAAGTTTTCAAATTTCCAAGAGATATTATCCACGTAAGACAGCCTCTGAATTTTTCTTAGAAATCATTGATGTGAAAGGGTAACAAACACAAATTTAATGACAGTGATTTGACTTCAAATAGCATACATACCTGATACATCAGTACTACAATGATAGGAAGTTCTGCTAAAACCTTCAGAGACTGTGTGGCTTTTGCTATTTGAGTTGTTTGCTAAAAACAAAATGTATGAAAACCTGATAATAAATTGGAAAAAGGTCAGTTTTTTGCCAAAATTTCTCTCATTAAAACAGGAATTCTAATACAAAAATCAATTGATGCTGCTAACTTTCAGAAAGTTTGAAAATCAAAAAAGTCACCATACCTGCCCTCCTCTGCCAGGTGTGGTAGCTTCATTCAGTTGTGAAACTATAGATCCAATCTGTGGTGTTTTACTCTGTGTCCCTGAAAGTGATAGTGAACCTTGGGCTGTGCTTGTACCGTTGTCTGGTGGTAAATGACCAGTTGCCGTTACAGCAACAATTTCAAAATGAGATTTCTAAAACAAATATTTTTCAAAAATCTTTACTATTAAAGCAATTAAAGACGGGTAAAAATTGATTGTTCTATTGCTTTTAAGAATGCTAGTGTCAGCCTGACTTCTTAAATAATATTGTTTGCTTAATTTTTTCTATTGTTTTCTAAATTATTCACAGAATTTGCATCTTTTGATAAATGTTGTTAAGTTATCTGAGTCAGCGATTAACAGCACTGATTCTACTGTACGTTCATTTCCTTTGATGAAGAAGTTATGAATGTTTCATTCCACAGGAAATGGAAGATTTTACTTTGCATTTCATACTTTCCTGTTTAATTGCTTTAGCCTGATAGAGAAAATTATAGTCTAAAGTTTGTCTCGAAAATTGGCAGTTATTGCATTCTTTAATTTTCTCAGGATAATGTCACCACTTTTTGGAAAATGACGAATCATTTTACAGGAAATTTAGGGTGGAATAATGTACACAAAAAGGCATTGGAAAATTTTGAAATCTACTTTTTTCTATTCATGGCATAAAAATGTAGTAGCTTAGTTGTTTTCAAATATGTAATTACTTTTCCTATAGTTTCTATAATAAAATGTCCTTTGCAGTGGGCCTAAAATAGCCAAAAAGGCCAAAATAGGCCTACATTTTTAAAAAATGTAGCTAGTCATTAACACTTACTGCTGTATTTGGAAATTCCTTGTAAAAGTTGATCACAAACTGGAGAAACATTTTAATCTAAAATTGATAAAATTTTTTGGCAAAACAAGTTATTAAAAATTACTTCTGCACTATAAAATGACAAAGGAAACCTTCTGTACCCTATTTAGCACCAAACTATCTGGGATATGGAATGATCAAAGGCACTGGCAAAGTTTACTTGCTTTTAACAAAGACTATTGCTTTTTTCCTGAATAATTAAATTTTCAAGCAACAATTTGTGATTGTGTTCTTGTTAAAAAGTTTAATGTAAATTACCAAATGTTAAGATTCGAAGCATATAAATCAATACTTAAATACACAAGCAACAAGGTAGCATCTAAGTTTATTCACTCTGATCAAAGAGAAGGCCTGGGAACAAGTCAAGTGTCTGGACAATATACCTAATAACAACGTACAATATTTTAAGTGTTGAGCAGACAGAATAAAATGATTAAAAAATAAATTCCCAAAATTCAGTAATCACATGGGAACAATTTATTCAGTACTAGGAATATTAATGCAATGGAATTGTACCTCTGGTTTAATTTGTGGTCTGAACTGCTTATGTAGTTCAATGATGATTCGAAGACAAACCAAAACGTTCTCTTCATTATCAATCTAAAGGCCAAATGTATCAAGAGGAATAGAACTAGTATAAAATATCTTTTTGGAACAGTGGCTTAATAGTTTTTAAAGGCGTCCAACTCGTGACCCAATGGTTGTGAGTTCAAAACAAACATTGGGACATAATGTGGCGAGTTGATCTAATTGATTGATCTGAATAAATTTGATTCAAATTTATATTTTGAAACTAACATTACAAGGAAAATATATGTATTACTTACAGTTAATATGCTGAACATCACATCTAGTATGCTCTAAAATAAAATACATTTTAAAAATGTGAGTAAAACATTCACATGATGTTTCGATAAAAAAGTTTACAAAAGCTGCAGTATATGATGCGGAGTTTTAACATCTATATCAACCAGCCCTCTGAATTTACGTCTGAACATTTGTTGACCTAAAAGCCGACCCAGTTTTAGCAAGACTGATCCAACTAGTTATTTATCCACCTAACAGTATTTAGATTCAAAAGGTTATATCAATCACCTTGAATTATAGTAGGGAAAAGGAATTATTATGATATCAAAAACTTACAGGTACATGAGGTTTAAGAGAATCATTAGCTGGTATGCGATGTATAGTTTCTAACAACAATTTTCGCAACTCCTGAAATATAAACATGAAAGGAGGCTCAATATTTTATACATAACTTATTACTCTTGTTAATCTTTTTTTAATTTTTTTTGTTAATGATTTTGTCCTGTGAAGCATGAATTTTATATATATATACTGTATAAGTAATTTTGTACATGAGAGCTACACTTGATAAAGAGATGTAAATTTAAAGGTCATGACATATAACTGTGTTTTTATATGTATTGATACCTTATTACTATTAACAACTATTCAAGAAAAAGTGACAGTATGTATGTTTTGGAGAAATAATACTTAGTATAGTATTTATGTAAGTTTTGTCAAGCCTACATAGGTTTTTCATTCATTTTATAGAAAGTCTGCAAGTAATTAATTTTTGATATATACCTGCTTCACGGAATCTGTTGTAAATTGAGCTTCCCCTGAATAAGAAGAAGTAATGATGAAAGTGTATTCTTAAAAAGGTTTCATAAAAAACACTATAAATGTAAATTCTACACACCATCTTTGAGAACTGAAAGGAACTTTGGGATTGCATGTTCCAAAAAAGATGCATATTGAGGTGAAGATGAAATTGCCTGCAAATAAAAATACAGGAAGTCAAAATCAAATAGATAATCCAGGACTGTACCATATAGGGGAGGACCATTTGATGTAATCGACCACACCATTTTTAATCAAAATTCCTTGTTTACTGTTGTCCAATAACCTTTGCCTGTACAATGTTATGATGTTTTTCAAAACACAATACACAATATTGTAAATGCCTGAGATTACACTTTGAAACAACCCTCTTGGAATATTTTTGAGCTACAGGCCTACAATCTATACATTGTTTGTACCTCAAAATTTTGGCTGATCTCCTGAGCATATTTCAACTTGTCATCATCACCTGCAAAGTAATCAAATCGATCCATGTTCATTATAGTAATAGTTCATTATTAAAATCTTCCTGATAAAATCGTCTTTATGAAAAGTTGTCCCAGAAACATTGTTCAACAAAATTTTGTCCCAACATTCGTGCAAAGAAGTCATACTGACCTTTTTCAATAAAAGACTTCTTTGTATCATTTTCATATGTTTAAAAATTAATGTCATAACAGATTTACAGTCGAAAAAATAAGAGATTTAAACCTCAAACTTTCACTTTCAAAATTATTAAAAGATTGTTTGGTATCTGGTGAATTTATTTTGATACTATGAAACAACCAGCAAAAGTTGATTTTTTGGAACTTTTAATATACTGCCCGCTATCCGTGTTTGAAGATGTATTACATAATATCTATCTCCTCGCTAAAGAATTGGTAATGACAAATAAACTTTTTGTTACGACTGCATTCGCATAAATCAAAATCATTGTCCACTATTTATATCGCCTAACTTTTTTGTTATGACTGGGTTTGATTAATAAAAAATATATAATGCTATCATGACAATTGAACTTTTTGTTATGACTGCGTTTGAATAATGCATTGTCCACTATTATGTTGCCAGACCTTGTAAGTTCTTTATCATGAAGCAAATTTAATCAACCAATCCAGACCTTCATATTTATCAAAATCATTGCATCTTTTCATGCATGACATTTTTTTTAATTTTTATTTTTTGCTCCAAACTTGTAAAACTCACTCAAAAATTTGTCCTTTTGAAATGGCATACCAATAAACTTGAAAAAATCATCTTTATAATATTTGAATTCAATTCAGATCAAATCGGCATTTGAAGAAATTGCCTTTTTAAAAATTGTCTTTTGAAATAATATCTTTTGAAATATTTGTCCCAAAAAAGCATCTAGGAATACATCTTTTTAAAATCGTTTAAAAATCGTCCCAAAAACGATCGATCAATCCCTAATCAGTGGCGTAACTGATTAACTAAAACTTGGGTAGGTGTGATTCATACATTTCTGGGCATTAATACACTTCTGAGCAAATACCTAGGAAGGACTTTAACTTAGTTTTTTTATTCAGGAAGTTTATGGTGTAAAACTGCCTTGCCAACACTTTCAATCATTTAAAACATGTACAAAACTTTCACTGCAAAAAAGGACAAATCAAATTATGGGGAAGTGCAATGACACCCAAGGCACCTCCTTGATAACACCACTGCTAATTTGTAGGTCAAAACAAACTTCAGGTTTATAATGTATATTAGTCAGAAGCAGGTAGAACTACAGTACGTTGATTCAAAAGTAATTGATGGAATAAATACTAACATTTTTCAGCTGTTGATCTATAGTACATATGACAGTAAACCAAAAACTTTAAACAAACACTTACTGACTGTTGAGTCAATCAATGCATTAGCAAACTTTTGGTATTCTGTTATAGAAATGTCTGAAGCTGGCATCTTTCAGCTTTTAACCAGTTGCTGGCCAAAAGTTTTGGTTACCAAAATTAAAATATGTCATTTTCCTATAAAACAAAACAAAAATAATAAATCAAATAAATCCATGAATTGTCTGAAAATAACATCACCTGCAGTTCTGTTCATATTGTGTTGCATTCAAGACAATATCATAAAAAATAATTATGGATAGAATTAATCTGAAAAAGAGTCACTTAAACTATGTTATGAATTAAATAGTACATCATAGACTAGACTATCATAGTGTTCATAGGGCTCAGATTTTCAAAAATGCCTGTTAATCAGGGTGATAAATCTGCTCTGATTAATGAGGCGGATTATGAAGTACAATTTTACTAGAGAGGAGGATGGATTTTTTTCAAAATTGTTATTTATTCTGCTATATGTTTGATCTACAAAAATGCAAACATAAAACCTTGTGATAGAAGTCAATATTTAAATTGACGACCAAGATAAGCAGTACAGTATATGGATTATCTATTCTGGTTTACTATGCTTCTGATTACAAAATGGTTTTTGTTAAGGGGTGGGGAAGATTTGGAAATTTCTTCCTTGAGAGCAAACTCTCTATTACAGGGATATTATATATAGCTATTCTTAAAAAAGAATGTATTTTGTTTTCAAGTTTATGCTATGTCAAAATGAAGCCATTCAATTGACGTTTCTTTAATATAACAAACACTTTTCCTACTTTTAAAAACGTTTTTAATGTTTGTGACAAAGGGTTGAATGTTTGTTAACATTTACCTCAAACAGTCGATGCACACTTTATTTTTTCTTAAAATTTAAAAAAAAAGAAATTAATGCAACACATACACGATTCAGACACACTTTATTTTATTCTTATAACAGTTTAACATTTGCATCGCACAGTTAAACAGTTATGACATACGGTTAAATGTTTGCATGTCTGTATCACTTGGTTATTCAAATAGTAGTGCTATAAGATATATCCATTTTGAGGGATCAACCAGACTGGCTTTAGAAGTCTAGAACATAGTTTAACTCAATTGAGAATTTGGCTTGGAAGTACAAAACTTAATGAAGTCACATTACATTTATAATAACTAGAAATATTTTGCTTCAGATCAATTCAATTAATTAATCTCTGGTATTGTGTTTCGAGAGGTTGTTAATGTTACTTAATTCAGCCCTCTGAATTTATGACAGCATACAGCTTTTGGTGTTGTT
>JAUBWS010079021.1:0-12817 GCA_032270445.1 Darlingtonia californica
AAATTTGAGCGAAAAAAAATCACATGATAAAAAGTTATTCACAAAAAACTGGAGGGGTGTGCTCCAAAAGCACACCCCCGGCCGGAATAGGGTTAAGGACCGGTTCTACTGCATATGTTGCGACGCTCCTAGGTTTCTATAGACTGTAAAATCCAGGATTGTAAAATGTTCATTTGCATGACAACTATGGAGCGTGAAAATTGTAATTTATAAAGCTGTCATGATCTCAGGGTAGAATGCAGACTTTAGAGTGGGGAAGTTTATGGGTCCAGTTACACATCTTTGAAATTTTGAGTTGTTTTTGATATTTATGAATCCCTTGATTATATAATCCCGATGGAAATTATATTTGTACATGTTTCTTTTTTGTAGATTTAAAAAAAATTATTTACTAACTCTGGAAAGAATTTATCTTTAAATCTAATATGAATGATTTGACTTTATTTATTCTATTCCATACTCTGGAGTACAAAATAATCGTTTCAAGTTTCTCAGGGACCTGTTTTCTGTCTTGTCTAATCTACAGGGTAGCCACTGGTCCTGGAAAGTCCTGGAGCTCAAATCTGTTCTGAAAAACAGTCCTAAAAATCTGAAAAATTAGACAAAAGTTCTGGAAAAGTCCTGGAATTTAGTCTATAATTTTGAGTGGCCACCCTGAATGTAATATATGGTTGTCTTTTTAACCATGCAGAACCATACGAAGTCGATAAGCATAGGGAAATTCGTGAACTTCAAAGTCAAAAAAGTCCTGAACTTTTTTAAAAATGTCCTTGAAAAGTCCTGGATTTGGTTTAATATTTTGAGTGGCCACCCTGAATCTTATTCAACCAACCTGTTTATAAGATGACATCGCTATGTTCTTTGCACTTTAACGTCTTATTCATAAGTGCAGTCTTGTAGAATTGTCTGTGTCTGGTTTCATGGAATAAGAAACTTCTGCAATCTTGCATCATAAATATCATTGTGATTATATGCACATTTTTACGTTTCTCTTTTTGGGGAAAGGGTTAAGATCATTTGGATAAAAAGTGTCAAAAAGCGTCGAAAAAAATAGGAGCCCTACGACGCATGCGTCCATTTCTATCTCTTGAAACTGCTAAGTTACTATGTAATGCTTATGGCTTCTCAAATTTTCGCTATTGTCCACTTGTGTGGATGAGTTTTGTTACGGTGAATGATACGAAAATTGACACAATCAACGTAGGGATCTAAGAGTAGTTTATCAAAAGTTTTATTTTAGCCTAGACGATCTTGTTAGATTTATCAGGAGGAGTCACGTTTCACATCGAATTTAGTCGAAAACTTCTCGAGGAAATCTTTAATTCCTTAAATAACCTCAGTCTCCCTTTTATAACAGAGCTTTTTTTACCTAAACTTTCAGGCTATAACCTTAGAAGAGGTCAACAATTTGTCCTACCCCCAAGCAAAACTGTTAAAATCGCTAAGTTTTGTCGGTAGTTTAATTTGGGATACTTTATTTAAAGATGTGAATGACTCAAAATTCCTATATGCTTTTAAAAACAAACTAAAATTGTTACAAGATTGTTTGTAGTTGCACTCGTTGTAAATTTAATTAAGTAGGGAAGTTTGATTTTATTAGTTATTTTGTAAGTATATGGACTGGCAACCCAATTATTTTCACCCAACTCAAAATAAATTGGTAAATAATAATAAAACAACAAGACACAAAGCGAGCGTTTATTTCAACTTCACAAAGCTCAACATGCCTGTCAGAGTTCTTTAGCAGTAAGACTTTTAAGCTGTCAATTTTTAGAGGTTTTTTAAATCGAATGATTTATTGAAAAGTCGAATTCTCTACAATTCGAACGGTTTCACTTGGTCCCTTCACCTATCATTTACGCCAAAATACTCTCTCTTACTCGAACTCTCCACAACTTGAACAATTTTTTGCCCACTTGAGCGTTTGAGTTATAGAGAGTCTAGCTGTATTTGCAAATAAAAAGAGCTGGCTTTAGACTACACTGTAGTAAGATACCCTAAGTACCCTTCTCACGGAAGATAAAAAATATCGTTTTTGTCATTTCTGGGAGGGTCTGGTACAGACTATCATTATACCCCTGCTTCAGAGTAGTAGACCACATCGAAATAAACTGAGTGACTTCATTTTCATCCCGCTGACGTGATTGGTCGATATTTTACAGTTTGTATTATACTAAAAGTAGTTATAATTAACAACAACCATAATGGCTACCAACTTGGTATGGTAGTAGATTATTAGTAAGGGCTACCATGTTGGAAAGTTATCACTTAACCAACGTGTATTTTACAGACCAAGACCAAGATGTCTTGTCAACATCTTGCATTATTGAAAGTTTGAAGTTAGTCGGATACACGCCATGTGATGAAAATAAAAATTGTTCCAATCTTCTTTATTTCAGTAAGTGTATATCACTGGTCCAAATTTCAATTCAGTAGCATTTATAGTTCTCGAGATTCTAGCGGGCCTACCGCCCTTCCCGCCATCCTTCTTTCTACGAGGTAATACTTATAGAAAATAGATCGGTCTACGAAGGGTTTAGACTAGTTAATTAGTCTATTGTTTTTTTTAAGCCACTAGATAAAGCGGCGTAAATCCAAAAAAGCGCAGTGATGGAAAGTGTCCGTACGGCACTCAGAGGTTAAAAACTTTTCCTTCCTCATAATTCCCGTACGGCACTTATATCCGATTTACTCATTTCGGATTATATTTTCCGTTTTCTCTGCCCTTTCCGAAAAGGGACTGGCTGGCGAGTCTACGAAGGGTTAAGCGTAAAGTATACAGGTTACAACATTTTATTCAACACACCGCTGGTGGTTGGAGTCTCTTGCTGGTGAATAAATGGACAGGTTTTAATTATAAAACGCTCCAAGTTAGGGATACTGAGTTGAATGTCCGATACATTTACTCTAGCATTTAATTTTGTTGATGTTTTCCGGAGGGAATTTTGGAAAAAAAATTCCAAAAATAGTTTTACTAAGGGTTCGAAAGCTTTTAAAATATATCCGAATTCTTATGCATCGCTCGTGCTACACTTCCATATGATGACTTCCTTCCAAAAGTTCATTGCCATGCCGATGCGTTTACGTCCTTTAACACAAGTGCCGATGCTGTCAAACATGATTTAAAGACCATTTTCTTGATTTTCTCTACTTAATTTGAAACCCTTCTACCTCTACTCTCCTCTTACGAAATCTTCCTCTTTTTTTACATCATCCCCTTAAATATTGTAGTGCGTGAAAGAAATTTGATTATAAATGGAAGTAGCGACTCACTTTGTATGCAATGTAGCACTGGAGTAGCGCCCAGTGTGAAGCTTATTTGACGGAAAAAACGAATTAGGTTCGAACAGCGTGCACCACCTCTTCCCTATTTCTCATACTCTTATTCATCCGTCCTATTCATATCTAATTTTCAATTCCATTGACAGATAAAAAATACTCATCCATTTAGTCACTGAGTATAAGGTTCTCTTTAAGCAAAAACTAAAAATCAAATCAAAGAAGAAAAACAATAAAGCGGTAAACCCGTAATTAAAAAACCGTAACCCGTAACGGAAAGTGGTAAACCCGTAAATAAAAACGGTAAACCCTTATCTTCGCACGATGAACATCACAAGATTTCTACTGCTTCTTCTCCTTGGGGTTCGCCTGGGCATCGAGTCACTTCCACTGAAAAACACAAACTCTTCTCTCCTATGCTGTCGATAATTACCATCCAACGAAGTTTTGATCTTTTCGCTGGCTTCCCACTACGACAAATGCAGACTCCGGCCTTCAAAAAGTTTGAAAAACTCCATGCAACAGCTTCTTTTACTACTGAGCGGATCCGTCGAAATGAACCAAGTACCGACCGACTCCATCACATGACCAGCTAAACGACCTTCTAATTTCAAAAGGGATTAAATTTATACACCAAAACATCAGAGAACTATAATGAAAAAGAGAAATCTTACAAACGTTTTTCAATTCCCAGAAATGTGTTGTGACGCTCTCAGAAACACACATCACATCAAATGATTATGAGTTGTTCAAAATTCAAGGTTTTAATTTGAACACTAAAAATCGACAAGTAGGCGAAGGCAGTGGTGTTGCCATGTACATTTCAGATGACATTGCGTGGAAAAGAAGAGAAGACCTTGAAACAGACGGTATAGAGTGTGTCTGGATTGAGATTGAGATTTTGAACGGAAATAACCTGCTTGTAAGGTGTATGTACAGACCACCAGACTCATCAGCATACTTAACAAAAGATTTCAACGAAACTCTTGATGAAATGCTTACAGGGATTAACAACAACTGCTTGAAACATTCCTTCTGGGAAATATCAACGCCAACTACCTACAAAAAGTGTCTCACAAAGAATTGAAGAACATCTTTGGTTCTCACGGTCTAAAACAACTTGTAAATGATAAAAGAGCCACTAAGGACACAAAATCTTTGATTGATGTTATATTGACAAACAGTATCAGTCACGTTCAACATACAAAAGTTATCCCTCTGAGTATGCATGATCACGATTGTGTATGTTGTACCAGAAAAATGAACCATCAAAAGATACCACCTCAAACTGTGACCTGCAGGGATTATTCGAAGTACAATCACTCTGAACTGTCAAAAGAAATAGAGGAACATGACTGGAACCCGTTGTACTCCGAGAACAACGTAAACACCTGCTGGTCGTATCTGAAAGATGTACTAACGACCAAAATCGATCGTCATGTCCCAAAAATCCAAAAACGTATAAAGGGCAAACTTTATCTTTGGCTCTCACCTGAATTTAAAGCCTTAATGAACACAATAGACAAGTTACAATACAAAGCTCGTAAATCAAAGAGAGACTTTGACATGTCCAATTACAAAAGACTCAGGAATCAATGTAACAACAAGATGAAACAAGCAAAGCGTAGCTACTACAACAATCTCATCAGTGAGAACCACAAAAACCCTACAATATTCTGGAAATGTATCAAAGAAATCTTCTCCACAAAAGATACAAAAGGTGACTCTCCAATTTCAACACATGACCCAAACAAGAACACTGCTACTGCAAACTCGTTATGTTCATTCTTCATAAACATTGCTACTTCGCTAAAACAAAAAGCTTTCAAGTTACGTAACTTTGTTTGGGAGAAACCAACACCTTCGCAACCATTCACACAACGCCAGTTCTCGTTCAAATACGTCAGTCGTATTTTTATTGAAAAACAGTTGGAGTCGTTAAAGTGAAACTTTAGTTGAGACTCAGCTGCTAGATGGGATGACTTACCTCCAGGATTAATGATAAATTGTGCTAAGTCTATTGTACGGCATCAACCAAACCTCGCAGAAATGGTTTTGCAACTATCTCTTCAACAGAAAACAGTTTGTAGTAATTAACGAATGCCCATCAACAATGGAAAATGTAGTTTGTGGAGTCCCACAAGGTTCCATCCTGGGACCTCTACTATTCATATTATACATGTGTTTTTCTAAATATTTTAACATACCGGCACTTAAAAGATTAATACTATTTAAAAATATAACTAAATAAGAGTATGGTTTTTGAGCCATGGACGACAGATATCTTATTCTATAAAAGCGAAATACACATTCATTTCATGTACAATCTTTTTCATCGGCTAAAGCCTTGCAAAAGTACTCAAACATTTGACAGCGTTCTCTTACAATTTTGAATTGTACTTGTACAATTGTACTCACAAAAATTAATTTTTGATGTTGCCTGAAAATTTCACGTCACTTCACATGGTGTTCTCCAATTAATAAGTTTAGAAATTTAAATGAATGTTAAACTTCGACAAACATTCGAAACATGACTATTTTGCTCTATAATCGCTATTTCCTGTAGGCAACTGCTGAGATTTTTGTTTCGACTTGAAATACTCGCATGCCTGTTTGTTTTATGATTTGATAAAACGAATAATTCTGAGTAGCATTTACATTATTTGACATGACCAAATCTCGTTCTGACAAACTAGAAACCAGTTCTTTAAAGCTAACCGCAGTCACACTAGCGTGGTATAGCGTGGAGTGGGTCGTTTTTATCGTCTATGGTAAACTAAAAAGTCCAGTCCTTTTCGTTCACAGGGCACGTTCGACACGCATTGAAGTGAAGGGGCCATGCTTCAGCTACGTACGAATAAATTATATCACGTGATAAAAATATAGATCTCAAAAATACATTGTATGTCATTTTATTGTCTTTTATTAATTGAACAAGAAATTAAAGAGTTGCTTTGGTCAAATTTGCTCTCGAAAGTAAAGTGCTCTTTTTTAGCTGAAAAAATGCATTTTGAATAATTTAAATGTGCTGAATTTAATGGTTGGTATTAAACTTCCTAATTTTAAAATTTGCAACCTGTTAGGCTCAAATTGGTCCCAGCAAGTAAAAGTACTTGTTTTCGGCTGAAAACTTTCATAATGACTAAATCAATATTACTGAGTTTAATTGTTAAGGTTGAATTTCCTAAATTTGTAATTTTGACACCTGTTAGACCTAAATTGGTCCCTAAAAATACAAAAACTAGCAAATACAAAAGAAACACGTATATTTGACCATTAAATTCAGTGCATTTGACCTGTAGATTAGCTAAAATTGCTTCCTCTGAACAGTGATTTCAAAGCTCTATCAGGTAATGAAATCGAAAAAATTGTCGTTCACAACTACCTTTTATACATGACCCTAATTATGAAAAATATGCTCCAAATCTTCATAAGCTTAAGTAGATATTGTCCAAATTGGTTGTAACGTTCATTGCTATTTTACACAAGTCCGGTTTGTCCTAGCTAGGACACCTTCGGCGCCTGCATCATTATCATTATCATATAAATAGTAATATTACTGCTATGAGCCGTACGGAAGCGATGAACGAATAAATTATTTCACGTGATGGAAATGCAGATCTCATATTTTTCCTTTCATAATTAAAAGAATGAGAACTAAATGAATCCGTTTTTCGGAAAAAATACATTGAATGTCATTTTGTTAAACTCTAGCAGGACACTTTATCACTCTCAATCTTTACAAAAATAATTTTATTGGCAAAGTGTCCAAGACAAAAGTTTTTTTGAAAAATAAAGCAACTTATGTAAAATCAATTTCAGAATACAAAATAATGATGCTTCTATGATTTATTATTCAAAAAAATGTATTACCAAGTTATGTCTTAAATATAAAGAAATTTCTCGGATTTCAAAACGGGATATTTTAGTTTGTTGATGTTACGTGGTCACATTTAAAAAACATGATTCATGATATAAATTGAACATTTTTCATCATGCGTGTGACCTCTTATAATATTCTGGGGATAACCGAGAACTTTAATATGTGTATTATGAAAATCAAGCAGTTGATCCCCGACACTCATGATCTAACTTTGTCAGTAAATGCGTTATAAATCGCTTCAAGAGAATTAAATCTTTGGTTTGTCATAGCATATCTATAAACCATATTTTTAAACGTCGTGTAGTAGAAAAAAACCTTTCAGTTATAAATGATGTAGTAGGGTTAATTAAGATTATTTATAAAGTTTTGTAAAAGTCGGTATCATCAATTTCTTACTATTCGGGAGAGTTTTGATGGCTTTGTGGATATCTCTAAAGCAAACTGGTTTTGAAACTTCTCTGTTTGTATCACTGTTATAGCTTGCATGTAAGACTCCATCAGTGCGCATTCATTGTTAGTTTTCATGTCCAGTTTTCATTCACAAAAAATTGACATATTTGAGATTGGAGACATATGCATCAGCCGTGACGCGATGAGATCCAGTAGCATATACGTAAACATTGTAGAATTGTCTTGCGTCTGTATTTAACACTGAATGTAGTTCAACACCATCAACAATATAGTAAAATCTGTATTCACCATTGGCAATGTATCTTTGGTTAATTTCAAAATGGTGAGTATTGTTCAATCTAACATTGGCAGCGGTGTCGAAATAGTTGGAGTTTCCATTTACCGCTGAACAAATGTAAATTAATTTGTTTTCAGATTCGAGGATTAAATATGGATTTCGCGAACCGTATACACCTGTATCATCGGTCGGACTGCTTGTGAATCTTATCAGACTTTGCCACGTTGCACCGGTGAAACTTGCAATGCGAACATTGAAACTCACAGACCATTCGGGTGATAACATTGGTATGGCAGTTAAAAGATTGTTCGGAGATATTTTGATTTCTAAATAGGAATATTAGTACTATTTCAAATTAGGAAAAAAGGGTCTTCCAATTTCACTTCAACCTTATATGTGTATATGATATATCTTTCCTGAGATTGATTCTATTATTTCTCGACTCGATTTCACTGAAATTCAGTTATTGCAACCCACTTTCGACTCCATGGCGAAAAGTGGAGCCGCGAGGGACGTGTAGGAGGGAGAGAAGTATCGTCCCGGCCTCATTCATGTCGTTGTCCACAGCTATTGGGTGTTTTTCCGCCGTTTAGAGAAGAGGGCTCTGGAATCGAGGGTGATGGCAACCAAGAAATCAGAAATCTTATTAGTCTGAAATCTCATTGCACAAAGTTTTGATCATCAGATAGCAACTACTTTTACAATGGCAATCAGGCAAAATTTGATATGGGTAATAAAAATGTCTTGTTTTTACACTTTTTGAACGTACAAAGGGATTTTACAAGAATAACCTCTAAGGTAAGATAATGTTCCAATGGGAATAAGGGAATAAAAGAATTTGGCAAAATATTTTAAGCGTAATATCTATTGTTGTAAATCGAGGTGTCGTTAAATGGTCAAAAAAACATAAGAATTGCTATTTAGTTTGGAATTTAGTATTTTTGAAAAGTGCTAAAGAAACTAATGAGCTTACACAATCAAACAATAGCCGAATAATTACCCTTAGAAAAACCCTGATTTCTGCGTATTGAAACAAATTTGTGGTCTACGGACTGTATCTGAATACCTATTTCAATCATTTTTGCCTCGATTTTCATTTTCAAAATTGAATTGGCATGAATCTTATGAATAATCAATACCTTATGGGGACAAATTTTGGAGGGGATTTAACTTGGCGAATGGCCGAATGGAATATTGGCGAGTATACAATTGGGCGAATAGAAAACTTTGTTAAATTTGGCGAGGATTTATTTTGGTGAATCACACAATGAAATAAAGCTTTTTAACAGCTTGTTTCATTTTTTACACGAAAATTAGATATAAACAAAAGATCATTTTTTAATTTTTGGCGAGGATTTAACTTTAATTCATCAAATTTTCTAAATTTTATACCCGCCAAATATTTAGCGAGGATTCAATTTGGCGAATAGAAAACTTTGTTATATTGGGTTGGGGTAATGACGTAAACATAAGCTATATTTCAACAACCGAAAATGGGCATTTCCACAAGTTTTTAGGTACAGGTTACAGACATCGATACAAGTTGTATACGCTGAGAAAGTTTCAGCTTCATTGGCTTATATTATGTTTAGATAGCCACTTTTTCGAAAAGAAACTTCCCAGAAAAAAACAACTTCAAAATATAATTAAAAACGTTAAATTTTTCTGGCAGGATAGACTAGTTAAGTAATTTATTATTTTTATTTAGTCACTACATATTGCGGCAATTATCAAAAAAAGTCCCAGTGATGGAGCCTCCGTTCTGTACGGCACCTCAAGTGGAAATGATAAAATCTTAGTTCTTTCTCGCAATTCCCGTACAGCACTGATCTCAGATTTATCCGTTTCGAATTGTTTCCATTATCTTGGCTTTACTGGAAAAGCGACTGGCTAGATAGTCTACTGCCAAAGCCGTTTTCAGCAAAATGCAAGAAATCCGATCGTTTAAATGACTTCAGATGAAAAAATAAAACTTCTCAGCATGAAGCTTTAGCATCAGCCGCCTTAATCCAAAGTCACTGTTGGTACAATAGACTCTCTTTAACCAAGGCTTTAACTCGGCATTCTATAATTTTAACTCTCTACAATTCGGACGGTTACACTTGGTCCCTCAGTTAAAATTTAGGCCAAAATACTCTGTATAGTTCGAACTCTCCACAATTTGATCGATTGTTATGCCCCTTGAGTATTCGAAATATAGAGAGTCAACTGTTTAACGAAATGCAAGCAACGCATATGCAAAAGACGCATTGGTATTCTCCACTTTATAGTTTATAGGCTCTATAATTACTTGTGGTTAAAATGTGTAGCAATCTTGAAAACACTTTTATTTGAAAGACGCGTGGATAAGCATTGTTTTCAATGACATGGGTTTTTTTCCTCATACTAACCTTTATCAATCACAACTGTTGGTTGGATGCCATGATTGTTTGGTGGTATTGGCAACATGTATGGTTTCGTAATCTAATACAAAATTTAACTCATAATTACGAGAATTCGCATTGGTTGTCTTCATACAAGGGACTATACTATAGCAAAGGGGAGTAGTTGCTGTAAATTCAAAAATAAAAAAAATCGCTAAGGATAGGCTCTGCAAATGAAGGTCCTGCCTTCCTGGAAACACCGCGGATGTACTGTCACACTTTGCAATCCCGTCGCACTTTGCAATCCCATCGTACTTTGTAACCCAAGCAAGTTGTCACACTTTATAATCCCAAACTTAACGCACCTTGTAACGCACCTTTGTTGCCTTTTGTAATCCAGTGACCTGTCACACTTTGTAATCTCTTATAATAATTGTAATTTTGTAGGAAAGGGAAACTCATCATTCTAATTTCAGCCACTTTTTGTTGGTAAAATTCCTAATTATTGAATTAATCATCAATCAATTATAAATTAAACACAATCTATTCCAGAAAGTAAAAGTATTTGCTTTCTTCAAAACTATGCACAGTGATTATAGTCTAGAAAAAATTTTCAGTTTCTGCATTTTTCCATTTTTCTCAGGATATACTTAACATTTATTGCAAATAATAGCACTTCAAATTTGGCACGCAGAAACTTCGAAATTAGCTGATTTCGTACCACGCAGAATTATCAGTGATTGACAAATTCACTTCCAAATTATCACAAGGAAGTCAATTTCGGGACTGAGGTTTACGCGGACAATGCCTCAACCACTCAAATTTTAACGCATACGTAATATTTAAAAGATTTATATGATTAATATTCACGAAAGTTGATTTATGCTGTACTTAATCAAATCGACCAGACGAAATTAAACATAATAAAAAATGAAAAAATAAAAAGAGTTTTGCTTCTGAAGCTGCGCATCAAATTCAATTTTGTTTTTAAATTCAGCATAGTTTGGTATTATTTTCTTTTTTAATTCATCCGGACAGGTAAGTTTAAGATCAGGACGGATCTTATCTATTTTGCTACAAAAGTATCATGAATAACTTTATTAAAAATATTTTTTACTGTTGAAAGCTTTCTATGAAAAATAAATCGTCATTCAGGTTTCAATCCAAAAATAATGACAGATAGAAAGAGACTGATATTTATTTAAAAACAACCTCGCTAATCCATACCTGTTAACGCTTTCATGCCTGTCTCGTGAAAAAGCTTTGTGCCGCTACCTTTCATACACCAAAATTCGTATTATTTCGTAATCAAGGCGATGCGATAAAAATTTCAAAATTTTAGAAAAATTCGTTTTTGGTCATAATTGGTTAATCTATTTAGGTAGGGTATCGGAATACGTTTAAATGATCAATTATTGCAAAAGGAATCTTTGGCGAAAATTTCAACAATTGTTGATGATGTTTTAGTAAGATATTCAACTTTCTAATTTTGAACTGTCATTGCCAAATGTCTCTTCCCGGCATGAAAAAGCTAACGGCTAATTGGTTATTTCTAGGAGAGTCTAAAGACCGCCAGAAAAGTTTCTTTATTATGTTCTTGGTACTAGACATTTACAATCAAACGCTTGAATTGGTTTCGCGCGGCTTGTCTTTCGCGAACTTGTCACAAGGTTTAACATTGGCTAGGTTACATGGTACTGGACATTTGCATTCAAACGCTTGAATTAAGTGCGCGCGGCTCGTCTTCTGAGAACTTGCCACAAGGTTTAACATTTGCAACATTAAGCAAAACAAGATCTACCATGTACTGGCAGCCGCACTTAGACACTGATCGACTGTACTGCTGAAAGTTGCTCGGCATGCTAATTTCCAGAACGGTTGCGCAACGTTTTGCGTCATGGATATTGGTTTGCTTAATCTCGCTATTGTTTCATTAAAAATTTACTTGTGATGGTTTTGATTTCAGACATATCTCTGGAGGTGTTTTAGCAACTACACTTGTCCCCAAAGAGTTGGACTTTCTTTAAATCGCAACTATGTGTGCTTACCTCGGAATCAACGATTTTACATGCCAAAATCATCACAGAGATTTGAAGGAACAACATTTTTTCCCATGCAATTTCACTTAGCGCCTATGAAATTCTCATGTTACATACTTATAGATTTTATTTCATTAATATATTAACAAATTAAACTTCGAAAAAAATGTTGCATTTTGTTGGTTTCTAAGGCTACTTTACCTTTAATATTGATTTCTAAATGTACGTGAATAATGAAGTGAAAATACTTGAATAGCTTATTTGATTTATATAATGATATCATACAATAGTAAAGTTTTTAAAAATTTATGATTGAGGCTGTTTATGTTCAATTTTCCTAATTTTTGATTGAATGAATGTTATTATTTTATTATTTATTATTATTTCATAATATCTATACAGGTTATATCGTATCAGTCATAATAAATTTATTACTGTTCGCCCTACGAGACCTGTTAACCCTATTCAGCCAAGGCTTTTAAGGGCGGTTCAGGCCAAGGGGGCGGGGCGATTAGTTTTCATCAAAACTTTTGCCGAATCGGCACCCCCCCCTTGGCCTGAACCG
>JAUBWS010079032.1:0-12815 GCA_032270445.1 Darlingtonia californica
AATTTTATCGGCAAATAGAGCCAGATCGTCTGCATAGTCAGCATCTGTGATTTTCTTGGCTGGATGTCTTCTGCTCTTCTTTTTCTTCAGAGTAAACCCAATGTCATTCTTGAGATCAATATATGTGCGTAGAATATAGTCTAAGGCTATGATAAAAAGAAAGAGTGCTAGTGTGTCACTCTGTAGCACTCCTGCTATAATCGTGAAGAAATCAGTGTCTCCGTCGAGTGATCGAACCATCGATTTTGTATTTTTGTAAAGCATCATAATTGCATTGACCGTCTCTTCTGGGATTCCGTAGGCAGAAGTATTTCGACTAGCTTTTCTCGATGTACTGAGTCAAAGGCCTTTGAGAAATCTACAAAGAGCATGACTGCCTCTAGGTTCCTAGCTCTCATTCCTTCAATGATTCTTCTCACTGTTAATATTTGCCCTAGCGTTGATCTGTTCATTCTGAAGCCATTCTGGTTTGGTCGAAGTATTTTTTCAACTTCAGGTTGTATTCTATTTCGTAATATTGCATTGTAAATTTTTGCAGAGATAGCAGTAAGCGTGATACCCCTGTAATTAGAGGCCAGTGAAAGGTCTCCTTTCTTTGAAAACGGCAGGGTGCAGCCTTCTGTCCATATCTGTATTGCACTTTGTTCATAGACTCCATTACGGCATTGCAAAAGAATATCATTAAAGTTTCTTGTTTTCCAAACTTCTGGGGGCACTTCGTCGAGACCAGCTGCAATAGGAATAGGGTTAACAAAGAGAAACATTTCAAAAGACCTTGATAAACAACCTCATTGCGACACACTACGTTAAAAGTTTCGTGGCAATAACTTTCGCAGGTGACCAATTTTGAAATATTTCGTGGTCGAAACCTTTAGCATAAAGGCCAAGAAATTGCGAAACTGTGAAAATTTTTCTTCGATGTAGACTGATCAAAAGCAGCCAACGAGGCATAAAATTTCGGCTTCTTGGAAAATATGGATGTGTTCTGAGAGCATTTTGATGCCTGCTAGATTTTTTTGACTTTCCTGGAAAGAAAGAACAGATATTTTGTGTTTTGTGCTCTTCATTTTTATGTATTCAATCTAAGATTTTAGTCTCCTAGAAAAGACGATTGGATGGATTGGGCTCCTTGATTTTTTACTCTTTCGAAGAAAAATGTTAGTTTCCAAGATTTTTTGAGGTGTTCTGAGACCATTTGGTTTTGGACAGATTCCTTTTCAAAGTGACCATCCTGAAAAAAAAGAACAGATGTTTTGCATTTTGGGCTCGTTGGATGCTTTTGGCTGATAAGCACATAAACTACACAAACGTACCACTTTTTTGTTAGCGAGTTTATAAAAATAAACACAGTAAATTTGTAAAGATCTTCTTACTAAGGCGAAAAAACTGCTAACATTTGGCAAATATGTAATCTGAATCTTGTCTTTACGTTCGTTTTTTTGGATGTTATTTAGGTCAACACACATATATGTCGTCAGTATGTTTTTGTCGAAATTTGATTTTGTCAGACTCTTCCTTAACTAACTTTTCTCCTTGCTGACGTCATATGTGAACAATCCTAAATCCAAACAAAACTTCATCTTAAGGAAGCAATAAAAATTAGTTAACCGTTCGCTGAGATACAAGAATAGAAATCAATTTATTTAGATGATTATTATTATTATTATTATCAATTTATTTCAAGTTGGTTAAAAACAATAGTCTACAAAACTAATAAAGACCAACAAATAAGCTAAGAAATTACGTAAACGCAAACTAAATATTAAAATTGTCTGCATATAAGGCATGTACAATTACTATCTTTCCAGTGTTTGATCTTCCACAGAAACTTGGATAAGCGAGCACACTCTTTAAACTGATTTAGTAGTGTGTTCTATATCATAAAAACAATAGTCTACAAAACTAATAAAGACCAACAAATAAGCTAAGAAATTACGTAAACGCAAACTAAATATTAAAATTGTCTGCATATAAGCATGTACAATTACTATCTTTCCAGTGTTTGATCTTCCGCTGAAACTTGGATAAGCGAGCACACTCTTTAAACTGATTTAGTAGTGTGTTCTATATCATACTACCGCGAAATAAAACCGAGTTTAAACCGAAAGATCTAGTATTGATTGATGGTAGTATGACTGTGTTATTAGACCGGAGATTGTAAGGTTGAATTTTGGGTTTATAGAGGTCCCACAGAAATTCAGGATTTAACCGATTTCGACATTTGAACACCTCTGTCATCAATATTTGGAGGTGTTTACTATGTACAGTCATACGACCATCAAGTTGTAACAAATCTAAGTCAAACCGAAAATGTAACGCGCAAAGAGCTCTACGATAAGTAGATTAAATAAGATAAATAAGATTAAATAAAATAAGATTGATCAAAGGACAATAAAAGAATTTGGAGAGGACATATGCATTTCAAATAAGTTATATAATTAATATATTCGTTTTGTCAATACCCGGATGAACAGTACCCCTACCCGGATGAACAGTGCCCCTACCCGGATGCACAGTGCCCCTACCCGGATAAACAGTGCCCCTACCCGGGTTTCTAAACCTAACTTTTGTTAAAAATTGATGTATGATAGCTGACACTTTTATATGTCATATTAAAACCTCGGTATTTTTGCGTTTTATATATTATATTAATTCTACATGAGTGTTCGTGTTGGGATTAGCCACCATTTAATTAAGGGAAAACCAACGCAAGGCCTTAGACGTGTCGTACACTAGTTTTTCCTTGACAATATCTAAGGTGATTCCAGATGCATACAAAGAATTGTCATCTGCAAAGTTACAAATTAAAGTTTTAGTTAAAAATAAAATAAATCATTTATGAATATATTAAAGAGTAGGGGGCCCAAGATAGATCCTTGAGGAACCCCTAGTAGTAATTCCAACCAAGTACTAATAGCATTAGCAATCCTTACGCGATGTTTACGCCTTTAAGATAACTGAACATAAATTTAAAACTATTGTAGCCTAAACCATAAGCTCGAGTTTTGTAATTAAAAGATCAAATGGTATGCAGTCATAAGCTTTAGATAGATCCATAAGCACTTTACCAACGATCTCCCTATTGTCCAAGGACGTTTGCCAATTTTGCAAAAGATTGAAGAAAGCATGCTGGGAACTATGATTTTGTCTAAAACCACAAAGAATTGGAAAAAACTTGTCCTTAAAAAATGTGTTGTTTTGAGAGAACATAATTTTCTCAAATACTTTAGAGACCGTTGGTAGTAGGCTTATTGGTCTATAATTGACTTTGGTTGTGGTTTTCAGCTTTTTTGTGAATTGGCACAGTTTCAGCCAGTTGAAGTTCCGGGGGGAATTCACATGTTTGGAAGGCTGTGTTCACGAATCGCGTAATAAATACTAACGCAAGTGGAGGCACTAGTTTGGAGTACTTTGATTGGAATTTCAACACTTGTTTTTTTCTTACTATCAAGTTTCATGATCAGTTTTTAAACCTCCAGTTCGGATACTGCGGTAAAACAGAACTTATCCTGATTTAGATTGTTAGATTTAATTGTTAAAATACCAGGATGGTTTGAGTATTTAGAAATTGCAGTTTGCACTGGATCTGTTCGTGTCTTTGTTGTGACAATGTTCCATGGTTGAAGGTTCAAATTCTGAGTTATAGTATTGAAGTAAGAATTAAACAACGAAGCAATTTTTTGATCATCAGAAACTATAATGTTATCCTCAATTAAAAGGAATTGGGTATTAGATTTTGGTTTACCTTCAAATAAAGGTTTGCAATAATCCCAGAAATCTTTTCCTGAAGAAGAACTGGGCTCCAATTGGTTAAAAAATTCCTTCTTATATTTTTATTGAGGCCAACAACATAATTTCTTTGTCTTTTATAGGCTTGTATATCAGTTGCGTTTCCCGTTTTGTTTGCAATTGATTTTAAACGGGATCGTGTCATAATGGCTTTGCTAAGCTCCCTATTAATATGAGGTTTATGATTTCCTCGTACTAGTTTGGATTTAAGTGATGCCTATCTAAGACCGACATAAAAATGCTTTCAAAATCACCATAGTTATAAAATTCAGATGATGATAACATATTTGACAATTCTAGATTAAATTGTTCAGAATCGAAATTTTTATAAGATCTATATGAAATTATTTTAGGTGGAAGCTTCTGAAAAATAGTTTTCAAGATTGTTAAAATCAACGAGTGATGATCCCTAATACCCGTTTCAAGAGTACCTTTTTTTTATAAAGAATAACATTGATTGGAAATAATCAAGTCAATACAGGTACCCTTAGTGGTTTTAAAACAAGTATTTTGGAGCATATGATTGAATAAATCGCTGTCTGTTTAGGAAATTTAACATATCAGACGCCTTAGGATCGCTGTTAAAATCACTCATTATCCTTATACGATCATAGCTACCAGATTAAAATTCAATCATATCTGTTGGACAATTCCAAAATTTTGTCAATGGAAGTGACGGAGGTCTTTATATAGATGTCCCTTATACATGTGCTACAAATTATATAGTTTGATATTAAACAAAATGTTTAACCCGTAAAAAATTGCTAGTTTGTAAAATCACGTTTTCCAGAATTCGGTGTCTGGAAAATAATTAATACATGACAACACCATGGATACATACCCCTCGAAAACTAAAATAAATGTCTGTAGTTACAGAAAACTTTGAACTCAAAATTTTCAAGACGATTCTTGATCTTTGAAATACTTTTCATATCCAACAACAACTGCTTTTAAAAAGCGATGAAATTCATGCGGAACTTTTCTTGAAATGATGGATCTGAAAATGAAATTGTCCATATAGCCATTGTAGTTGTTGTTTGTCATAGCAAACAATTGACACGACTTCTCATCAATTGGTGTAATAAGATAAAAATTACCACCATTTGTTGCTCTGACAAAACCACCCGTATTTGGTGGTTTTGATGGCACATCATGCTGTAGCACACTAACAAGGTATGCTGTTTTACCAAACCAATCAATTTCTCTAGGTGCTTTGCACATCAAAACGAAATCACGATCAGCTAAAGGCCATGGTTGTGCCACTATGCAATGACAAATAAACCCGTTGGTAGGCAGCTTTTCAAGCAACTCAAGTGTAAAGACAGGGTCCCATTTTGTACGGGTTTCAAAATTTTCAGCATTCAACATTTCAGCAAATATCTTTGCAGGAACTGGAAGCTCATCGGCAAACAAAATCTTTGTTGGCACTTTTGAGCTTGGAAATTCTTTTCTCCAAAAACCGGTTTTTCCTTCTCTATAGATTTCGGTCCATCCTGTTCCTTTGTCCAAATCTTCTTTCAAATATTGGCACCTTTTTCTCTCCTCTTCAAGTGTTGGATCGTCGCTTAAGTCCATTTCACAAGTGAGTCAAAACAAATTCTGCTGGAAATTTTTAGTTTATTTCAAGTATTGATCTGGAAGAACAAAAACATATTAAGTATAATTTTATACTGTAGGTGATGATACATGTCTTGCGTACTTGTTTTTTCCAAAAAGTCAAATAAATATCCTACAAAAACACTTTTTCGTCCATTGCATTCGGTACTCAAATTTTTCACGTAGCAGAGAAAAAAAGAAAATTCAAAAAAATTCTAATCCTAAAAACTAAAATTTTCCGGGAAATTCTCTAATATGCAAAGCATACATATTTTTGTATGTATTTTATATATTTTTACTGATTCTGCAAAATTTGGCCTGAGTATTTTAAGGGGAAAACTTATCCAAGGTTTTGAATACAAACATCGTAAATCCCATCTAACTTATATACAGGAGCAGCAAAGTAAAAATTTAGACAGCTTCACATATGTGGGCTGCATTGCCAACAAACAAAAGGGGATATTATATGCTGATGGGAAAGGCTGAGATAGCATTTCTCCAATTCAACAACATCTGCACAAAAAGAGACTTTTCAGTAAGCACCAAGACTATAATTCTTGATTCAAATAGGACAAAGTCATAATCCTGTGTTGTACGACGCTACATTTGCAGCACAACAAATTGCCTATGAATCACAGCAAGCAAAAACGTCCGAATACGCGTCCTGTATATTGTTGTATACGGAATAACTTCTTCCATATATGGAAAAAAAATTAGTCCATATACGGTAATATACGGCACCGTATTCGGTGGAATTCTAAATTAAACTAGTTTTTAAGGCTTCTATAGAAATGGAAGCAAAATCTTGACCGGTCAAAAAGTGTGGGTACTGCCCTTATGGACCGCTCAAAAGCTTACAATTATTTGCATGAGCTGCTAAATTTCTCCGAGCAAATTGACAATTTATCAACGACTCCTCAAAAGTTAAACTTTCGAAGAAAAAAGTTTGATGTGAGTATAATATTTACGCAAGAGTTTGTTGAAAATGTACTTCTATTTCGTTTCACGATATTTACCACTTCGATTGATTTGTTTTATATGAAGAAGTAAATACTTAATTATTACTAGGGTTACATCATCAAATCCATTTCTTTTTGCAAGTAACTTAAACATTCTACAAAGAGCTTATGTAAATAATAAAAACTATGTAAAAGAATTGAATGAGCTGCTACGATATGCACAGATCCCCTTGGAAACTCGCTTTTCAGCAAAGCATCATCCAGTGGACATCCACAGTTTGTGACAGTCTGACCCGCCTGAACGTCCGATATTCTCAACATAGGGTAACCCTATTCATGCAGGGGGGAGGGGGGCGATTCGACCTTGTCTTTACTAAATTTACTGTGATTCTTTTAAAAATTATGTAAAACTTTTGAAACTTCGTGACTTTTGTTGTTTTACGTCTTCTTTTACGCCTCTAAAATTTTTTTTCTTCAAATCCTTACCTTGAGTAGAAAATGATAACGTCATTTAAAAAATACTTACGTCAGCAACAAAATTTAAACGTCAAATAGTTCTTTATTTGATGGACTATTAGTATGCAAAGTTTCAGAGTGATAGCATAACTGGTTCTTGAGATCTTAGGGGGCCGGCATATTTAACCCCCTAAAAGCCCGGCATGAATAGGGTTAAGTTATTTTCTGGAAAAACCCATTTCACAAAAATTAAAAATTAAAAAAGGATGAGATTGCGTACGAAATTGTATGAGAATTGCTCCATGTTACCATCTTTTGTAAGTTAATGTATGAGATTGTATGAGATTTGCTAATTTGTATGAGATTGTATGAGTGTAGGAACCCTGCTTATAATTTGGACATACAAATTACAAAAACAAAATCAAACAATGTTCTGTAATTTACATGTTTCGTTTGGGTTGCCCGAATTAATCACCCTTTTCATCAAAACAGTTCTGCCCGGGAATACCTCTTCTAGTGCTTAAACCAATTCAGTTTGTTCACAAATAACAACGAACGTCTGATGTGCCTGTCACTTGCAGTCTACTTACCATCCATTCACCTGCCTTGCAATAGGGTAACCTGCAGCTACCAAGCTCCAAGTCAACATTGATTAAAACACCAATGTTTTTTGTTGGAACTGAACTAGTTCAAATGTAACAAACACAATAAAATTGTTTTTGATTGTTCTGCATTAAATTTGATTTAAAGTTGATTTTGACGTTGCAAAAAAGTTAACTTGATGCCCAGTCTGGATTACGGGCATGCTAATTCACCATCTCAAACAAGTTGTGTTCCTGTCAAATGCAGCTCAAACACATCAGTCGGTCATCAATTAATTTTATTCAGATTCCATATCATTCATTCGGAAACAAATTTATCCAGATTTACGTAAACGATTGAATAAGCGGCTTTTCCAAACAACCACCTATGTCGAACAAACAACCCACCTTTTAGTTGATTATTTTAGTATGTGCTTCTACTCAAATAAGCGCCTCCAGGCAACTGTTTGGTTATGAAATTAGAACAAAAGGGGCACTTACTTGAATATTTACAACATAGAAAACAACAACAAGTATCCATGAGAATTCTTTGTAATCTCATTTACAAACTCAAATTCCATTCCAAAATATTTATATTTTTTGATTTTCTCTCTCTGATTTTTGCCATGGCGTCGTATTTAAGCTAGATATCAAGTTCAACCTCTCACTTTCTTCTTTTTATATTAGTATGAAATACATAAGACATTATATATTGTCTTACTGTATGTTGAAAAAAAATTTCAAGTTAGATAAAATTTGATTCTATTAAATAGGCGACACCCTTGGAAATCAAACTTTGAAAAAAGCACCCGGGTGCTTACCTTGATCATTTACGATAAGGCTGATGGAATTGAATATTAAGTTTACTGTAATGACAACTGTTATGCCTCACTTTGTAATTTTGCCCCACTTTGTAATACCTGCCCCACTTTGAAATGTTTTTGCTCCACTTTGTAATACCTTCCTCACATTGTAATGTTTTTGCCCCACTTTGTAATCTTATCCTTCTTCATACCTTTCCCTGTCGATAATTTTGGAAGTATATTTATAGCTTTGGGATGAGATGGTGAAGATTTTAGTGACTAAAATAAATGAGAACACCCATTCATGACGTCATCATTTTACTTTTTTTAGTGTTGAGTAGATTGGAACCCGTTTTTTTAATATTTCCCCGACTCTGGAGGCAAATATTTCTTCAAACGGGTTTTTTCCTTCATCATAGATGTTCGCTTTTTGCATAGTCTATGATCTTTTGTTATAGTTTGTGCTATATCCTATAAATTATAATCTATCGGCAGTGTTTTGAAAATTAGTTCACGATAAGAAGATCAAATATTAGATGTCGGTGTCAATATATGAGATGCATGGATAAAATGACATGAGAGAATGAGAAAACAAAAATAAATAAAAATACAAGCGCATGTTCTGCACATTAATGACAAATTTTATTCATTATCTATATTTTTACTTTTACAACATCAAGCACCTTGCCACCTGTCTTGATAGGTGTGAAAAGAAAAATTGAATGCATGGTCAAAATAGGTTACACAACATTAGTGTTCCTCTTCTTAACACCTCGATTGTTTCTAACAAAGTTCTTCTTTTAGAGAAAACAAGAGTATTTTTTTTTTAATGTAATATGCAACAAAGTGCAAATTTTGGTTCCAAATGCCTGACCCGCCAAAAATGATCCACAGAGAATCTTTGTGAACGAGCGTTTCGTTTTTCGTACTGCGTATGCACCATCACACCACTCACATCATTAATTTGATATAATTACGTTGAAGTGAATTGACAATGACATATAAATAGTACACAAAATGGAAAATTGTACCTTTTGAACTGCGCATGCGCATAGAAATTTCGTAAATATGATCATCATTCCCACCATGGTTGATTCACTTTGTAAAGTATTGACACCGACACTCAAAATAAACGAATTAAAGAAATATAAGCATCGTTTGTTCCACTCATGCGTGTGTGCAGAAAAATTTCAAAAATATGATAACCATATGCAGCATGATTGATTTGCTTTGTACGAGCACCGAAAAATAAAAATACATAAATAGGAACATCTTTTTATGGTGCATGACCCACTCGATTTCGAGAAAAACACTCTTATGGTATGGAATAGATAAAATTACAAATAGGGCAAAAAAAATTACGATGTGGGGTAGCTTTTTCCGATTATAAAGTGAGGCAAAATAATTACAAAGTGAGAAAAACAAATACAAAGTGGGGCAGCTCAAAAATTACAAAGTGGAGCAAAAAAATTATAAAGTGGGGCAGGTATTACAAAGTGGTGCAAAATTACAAAGTTGGGCAAAATAACAAAATTCCTGATATGATGCAGCAAATTTATCATTATTCATTTAACATTTATCTATTTAGGAGATAATCAAAATGCTAAAATCTTCGGAAGAGTAGCGATTTTTTTGCGAATTTCGCAAATGTTCAAATTTTTCAGAAAAATTATTTCCACGAAATCTTTAGAATTTTGTTAAATCTGGGAAAAACAATAGGAAAACAAAAAGAAACTAGAAGAATTTGATCATCCATGAAATTGATCCACTCGAAATAAGGTCTATTTCTATTTCTATATTTGTTTGATCTAAAACAGCACACCTTGAAGGCATGAGTTTCTGCAAATTTTATTTCACGATAGACTCTCCAAAAAGAATTCTATTTTGTGGAATTAACCTCAGCGTTTCATAAAGTTTAGTCGTCGGCGTAGCCAGATGTAGTTCGTACTTAAGCCCGGTTGAGATTTGCTTGCGTCTGCGCTGTGCTATGTTGCGTCCGTGTCATTCTTACACACACAAGCAAATCAAGTGAAGGAGATAGGGAATATTGTAATAAAATTATTGCTAAAAGTTCTTTTAAAATCCTTGTGCAAGTGTAAACGGCTTGTGCCACTCTTACTTCACTCTTGCACTCATCTTTAAAAAGTCTTACTGCGCATGCGTACACCACTGGCGCAGCGCAGACGCAAGCAAATCTGAAACGGGCTTTACAGAAAGAGAGAAAAAAGCCATTATTTGAAAAAAGTCATTAAAATGTCATTATGTAAGAGGTTGATGCAAAAGAAAAAGAATATGTAATGAATTTAAACCTCTCCTCCTGCCTATTCTAGATACGCTATTGAAAACTATTTGTGAATTACTTCATATTTAAAATGAGAAACTTATTATTTATTCCCTAAAGGTATTTCCAATTTCGAAAATTTTCAAACAACAAAATTTTCAGTTTCTAACCTTTTGAAGCAAGCGCGGATCTATGGGTTATCAAAATTTCAAGAGAATAGTGAAAGGTTGTTACAAAGCCATTATCTAATGCTTGGAATCCTTTGTTTGTTTAAATCACATTTAATTTCCCTTGTTGTGTTCTTATGACAGGTTGCACAAAAATAAAACTGCCCAGCAGCTAGCGGAGTTGATAAAATTAAATCTAGAAGATTTTGGTTTGCTTAAGCTCGCTATTAGGCCTCTTGTGCAGATAAGACGGGAAAGTGGTTTGAATTTCATTTTGTAGGGTGATATATAGACCGTTCTATAGTTTACAGAAACTGTATTTTTTTAGTACGAATTACATTTTATTACAACTGTAAGAATACGTTTCAAAGTTGAAACAATAAATACCAAATGATGTCAAGGACTTTCCAAAGAAATGCAGTTTAAAGTGGTTCTTGGTCAATAAAACCAGGCCCGTAGCCAGAAAGTTTTCCCAGGAGCGGTATTCGAGGATAGAGTCACCCAAAGGGCCACCATTGGTTGGAAAACGCACCATTCTTAGCTCTTTTGAAGGAAACTAAAGGACTTTAGTTGATAAAACATAAACCATGATAGAAAAAACGAAAAAAATCATTCATATAGGATTTTTTGTAGGGGATTGCCTTAGGGAATTGCCCTAAAAAAAAATTGTTTTGACCCCCCATGCCCCTCCTCCCACCCTCATAGCTACAGGCCTGAATTAAACCTTGCTAAGCAAAGGCCAATTAAGACTTTGTCTTAACAAGATACTCTTCTCATGTGTTGTTAAGACAAAGAATTTATTGGCCTTTGCTCAGCAAGGTTTAATTGACCAAGGATCACTTTAAACGGCATTTTTTTACAATCATTTGGTGTTTATTGTTTTGATTTTATAACGTTTTCTTACACGTTTGTTACAAAACAATGAAAACTAATGGTTTTTGCTATTAAGGTACTTAGCGAGCAAGCGTCAGTGTGAACACCCCCTTTAGTTCTATATCGCATTTAAATGACCCACTAGCCTAACAACTCCTGAATTATTTTTGAAACATTCCCATAAAATTTCTCAATTTTGAGATAGTTGGAGGTGATCGTTTTATGAAGACACATTAGGTCTAAAAATGACCCGATGCTGTAATTGAAAATTGACATAATTTCATGTTGACTTAGAGCCAATGCAATTTTGTCAGATTATCTGACCAATGGCAGGTCCAATGAATTGCATTTTTCGGTCTCTAGATATTAATATTTTAAGTAAAATTGATAAAAGTAAGTAAACAAATTTTGTTTAATGTAAAAGCTTTTCGACTATATTTTTCTAGTCATCGTCAGTACAGTAAAATCATACATACACTAATGAAAAATATCTACAGTTTAAAAGAAATGCCAAAATTGAGAAATCACATCAATTATCACGGGAGCAACGGAGTAATAACAATTAATGTGTTTTCTTTTGTTCTGAGATGTAAAGTTGTCACGTTATGCCGTTTCTAAAAAGATTTAATTGCTTAGTCTCAAGTTGATTGTTAAGTGTTGGCTTTTTCAATGCGATTTGAAAAGCCTCTAAGTTTCCTTTCTTTGCTTTTAACTGGCGCGGAGATCAGAATCTTCCAGCTGAAAAGGTGGTGATTATCGTTTCTTTCTAAATGCTTTGCAGGCTCCGAGTTGCCCTTAATTGAGGTATGCTCTCCCCAGCGAACTTCTACATTTCTTGCAGTTTCCCCGATGTAAGTTTCACCACACAAGCATTCGCCAACACAAATTTGACAACTCGGGTTCGGATTTCTACTTTTTATCTTGAAAAGGCTTTTCACTTTCTTCGTGTTCCACTTGATCTAAACGGTATCATTCATTCTCAGTGATTGACTAATTGAATTAGTGGAATTTGGATAGGAATGTTTTCGAGACACTTTCATTCCTCGGACAAAATGGCAGCTCAATACGTACATGAGGTTTCGGTTCCTTGAATAGGTTTTCTGGAATTAAGATTTCGTCATTCTGCTTTTCTTCGAATTTCCTGATGCCACTAGAGACAAATCGTTTCGGAAAACCAGCTGACTGGAACTTGTTTTCAACTAGCCATTAGCTGTCGCTATAATTGCGCCCGAAAATTTTGTAAATATAAACTTATGATTTACTCATATATTTCATCAAAACGTATACAATACCTCCTGATTTGAGGCCAC